>VMDO01021263.1:0-35760 GCA_007922755.1 Pedetes capensis
AGCCATTCAAAATGATAGTTTTATCTAAATTGTTCATTGCTAGTATATACAAATACAATTGACTTTGTTAGAAAGTCAACTAAAATTGCCAGTATTTCATCCTAAACAGATTACTTAGGATTTTGTACACAGATGACCACGTCACATGAAAATTAAAACTGTATATGCCTTCCTTTTAAATATGGATGTTAGTTATTTCTTTTTCTTATTTTATTGTTCTGAGTAGACCCTTCATTACAATGTTGCCTACAAAATGGAAGAATATTACTATTTTCATTTTAATAAGAAAATATAGTCTTTCACATAAAATATATTGGTAATTTTTAATATTTTTACAAATTCTTGTTATTATACTGAGGAATCCCCTCTATTTCCTGTATGATGAGAGTTTTTGTGATGAATGTGTGTTGAATACTTTCAAATTCTTATTTGAATCCATTGAGATAATTGTATGCTTCCACTTTTTCTATGTGTGTGGTACTACAGGGCTGAACTGAAGGCCTGGGTATATTTTGCAAGTGCTCTACCACAGAGCTGCACCCACACTTCCTTTTAATTTTTTTAATTTTATTTTATGATAAGTTTCACAGGCTGCCTCTGGCTTCAAACTCAGTGATCCTCCTGCCTCTACCTCATGAGGTGCTATGATTTCAGGCATGTACAATTGTGTCTTGCTGCTTCTACTTTGCTAATGTGATGAATTAAGTTGATTGATTTTCAAATGTTGAATAAACTTTGAATTTCTTCCATTTGTTCACAATCTATTGTCTGTTTTGTATATTGTTTGCTTTTATTTTTGCTAAAGTCTTGCTAAGAATTTGTGTGGCTATATATTTGTAGATTAGTGTTCCGTAATCTTATTTACCTGTGATATATTTGACTGGTTTTGATATCAGGACAATGTCAACCTCAGAAAATAAGTTAGTGAGAATTTTTTTCTGTCCTATTTTTTGGAAGAGTTTGTGAGGTTCAGTTTTATTGCTTTCTTAATATTTATAGATCCAGTGCATCCAGGTGAGCTGGACTTTTCCTTTTGGAAAGTTTTCAATTACAAATTAAATGTTTATATTAAATAGGGGAGTATTCAAACTCCTTGTATACTCTTTTGTCATCTTTGGTAGTTTATTTTAAAAATAATTTTGTTCAGTTTATCTAAGTTGTTGAATTTATTGGTTAATTGTTTATAATAGTCAATAATTACTGTTTTGATATCAAAAATCATTTGTTAGTGTTTGTTTACGGGCTTTCTATTCTATTTCTTTGGCTTGTACCCCACTTTTAATTATTATAGCTTTCTTATAAATTTTGAAATTAGGAAATGTTTGTCTTTTGATTTATTCTTTCTTTTCTTTTTTAATGTATATTTATTTGAGATTCCATATAAATTTTAGGATTTTTCTCTATCACATGATTGGTATTTTGATAGGGATTGCATTAAATCTTTAAGTTGCGTTGAGTAGTACTGACATCCTAAGAATATTGAGTGTCCTGGTCCAATAACGTAGTATATAATACCATTTGTCTTTTTAAACTTCTTTCGGCAATGTTTTGTACTTTTCATTGTATAAGTCTTTCACCTTCTCTGTAAGTCATTTTCTTTATTTTAAAATTATTTTAGATGCTAATGTAAATGGGATTTTCTTTGTTATTTCCTTTTCAGATTGTTCAAGATTGTTGTTGTTAGGTGCCTTCCAATTAGGTCCAACTGGTTGTTGTTGTTGTTAGGTGCTGTCGAGTCGGTATCCGACTCATAGCGACCCTCTGTTCAACAGGGGAAACACTATTGTCAGTGCTTCTCTGCTGTTCATAGGGTTTTCAATGGCAGATTGATTTTTGGGAGGGGGTTGCCAGGTCCTTCTCCCAAGCCTACAGCTGCTGGTGTTCCCAGGCGGTCTCCCATCCAGGTACTAACCAGGCCCGACCCTGCTTAGCTTCCGAGCTCTGATGGGACTGGATGCCACAGGGCTACCGCTGCAAGCAGGTCCAACTCATAGCAACCCTATATCCAACAGAATGAAAAATTCCCACAACACTGTGTCATGGCCAGCACTATGTTGGTACTTCTCTGATATACATAGGGTTTCCCATGGTGCATTGTTCACACATTGTTCAGGAGTGAGCTGCCAAATCTTCTCCCATTTCTTTGGTGCTGGGGATGCAACCTAGGGCATTAGAGAGCACAGAGAAACACGCTACCAATGAGCCACACTGTTCAGGTACTGTTGTAGTAGTTAGGTGTCAAAGAGTTGTTTCTGACACACAGTGATCCTCAAAGGGTTTTCAATGGCATAGTTTTGTGGGATTACTTTGGAAGTGGATTGCTATGTCCTTCTTCCATTTTTGAGGTACTGAGGATCAAACCCTAGTCCTTAGTGAGTGGGGGGTCAGTGCTCTACCAACTGAATTAATTCCCAGCCCCTTTGTTCTGGTGTAGGGTGTAGAAATATAATTGGTTTTTCTGTGTAGGCTTTGTATTCTGCTACTTTGCTGAGTTCATTTATTTATTCTAGGAGGGATTAGCGTCTTCTACATATAATAGAGAAGAATAGAGTCTTCTACATATAACAACATATCATTTGTGAACAGAGATAATTTTACCTTTTTCTAAGTCAATCTCTTTTTTTTTTTTTCTATTTTTGTCTAATTATCTACTGGGTCTGGGGTTTAGCTCAGTTGGTAGAGTGCTGCTCTTCAGTCTCTTAGGCCTTGGGTTTGATGCCCAGTGCTGCAGAAATGGAAGATGGATGTAATAGCCCACTCCTGAAGCAATCCTGAAACAATCAATTTCCTGAGTACTGTGAATTTTCCAGTTTTATTAATGTTACTGATTTCTTCGTATTTTTGGTGGAGATATTCTGCATTCATCAATTTTTAAAAACATTGAGATTTAATTCATGCTCAACATATGGTCTATCCTGAAGAACATTTCATGTACCTTGGGAAAAACGTGTGGTTTTTTCGTAAAGTGTTCTGTATATGTCTGTTAGAACAAGTTTTGCTTATTGAGTTAAGGTCTCTATTTCCTTGTTTATCTCATGGTGATTTTTCTATTCATTATGAGTGTGAGTTCTTAAAGTCACTGATTTTTATGTTAAAACTATTTATCCTTGCAAATTTGTCACTTTTTGCTTTATATATTTTAATGATCTCTCACTACATGTGTAAAGGTTTATAATTATTATACTTTTCTATAGTGTACCATTTATCAAGATGTAATGTCCTTATTTATGTCTTGTGAACTTTTTATAGTATTTTTTCTTGTACTCGTATAGCTAGCCCCATATACCTGTGAGTTTGCCATACTGTGGGGGCTTGCATGTTGCTATAAGCCTGAATGTTATGCCACTGGTATTTCAGAGAGCAAAAAGGTCACCATGGTAGACAGGTTTTAGCTAAGCTTCCAGACTAAAACAGATTAGGTAGTAGGACCTGGTGAACCACTCCTGAAACAACTAGCCATGGAAAGCCCTATAAATAACAAAGAAACACTGTCTGATATAGTGCCTGAAAATGAGGCCACCAGGGTGGAAGGCACTTAAAAGTCTACTGAAGAAGAGTTACCTCCTCAGAGTAGAGTCTACCTTAATGACAGAAATGGAGTCAAGTCCCAGGGACCTCCATTTGCTGATGTGGCACAACTCAAAATAAGGAGAAACAACTGTAAACATCCATTAATAATTGGAACATGGAATGTATGTAGTGTGAATCTAGGAAAATTAGAAATTGTTAAAAGAGAAATGGAGTGAGTAAACATTGACATTCTAGGAATCAGTGAGCTAAAATGGACTGGCATGGGCCATTTTGAGTCAGACGATCATATGGTCTACTAATCTGGGAATGACAAACTAAAGAGAAATGGGGTAACACTCATCACCAAAAAATTCACCTCAAGATCTATCCTGAAACAAAATGTTGTCAGTGATAGAATAATATCCACACACCTACCAGGAAGGCCAGTTAATATGACTATTATTCAAATTTATGCACCCACCACTAAGGCTGCAAATGAAGAAAAAGAAGATTTCTACCAGCTTTTGCAATCTGAAACAGAACAAACATGCAATCAGGACATGCTGATAATTACTGGTGACTGGAATGCAAAGGTGGAAAACAGGAGGCTCATTGGGTGGAAAATAAGGCCTTGATGACAGAAAAAATGCTGGATTTTGCATGATAGAATTTTGTCAGACCAATGACATTTTCGTTGCAAATAGATTTTTTCACCAACATAAACAGCAGCCATACATACGGACTTCACCAGAAGGAACATACAGGAACAAAATTGACTATATTTTGGAAAGAGATGATGGAAAAGCTCCATATCAAATGTCAGAACAAGACCAGGTGCTAATTGTGGATCACACCATCAACTTCTCCTCTGCAAGTTCAAACTGAAGAAAATTAGAACATATCCCACCTAGTTCAGAGACCACCTCAAGAAGAGATTTAATGCATTAGACATAAATGATAGGAGACCAGATGAGTTGTGGCATAACATCAAAGATATAATTCATGAAGAAAGGAAAAGGTTATTTAAAATACAGGAAAATAAGAAAAGACCAAATTGCATGTCAAAAGAGACTTTGGGAGCTGGGCGCGGTGGCACATACCTGTAATCCCAGCAACTCAGGAAGTGGAGGCAGGCAGATCACAAGTTTCAGACCAGAGGCAGTCTGCATAATTTAGTGAGACCCTGTCTCAAAAAGTGAAAAAAAAAAAAAAGCGCTAAGAGTGCAGCTCAGTGGTCCAGCACTTGCAAAAGCATGCAAGCATGAGGCCCTGGATTCAACACCCAGTACTGCAAAAATGCCTGCAGCGGTAGCCCTGTGGCATCCAGTCCCATCAGAGCTCGGAAGCTAAGCAGGGTCAGGCATGGTTAGTACCTGGATGGGAGACCGCCTGGGAACACCAGCAGCTGTAGGCTTGGGAGAAGGACCTGGCAACCCCCTCCCAAAAATCAATCTGCCATTGAAAACCCTATGAACAGCAGAGAAGCACTGACAATAGTGTTTCCCCTGTTGTACAGAGGGTCGCTATAAGTCGGATACCGACTCGACGGCACCTAACAACAACAACAACAACTGCAAAAATAAAATAAAATAAAATAAATTAAGAAAGAGAGACTCTGGCACTTGCCCTTGAACACTAGCAGCTAAAGTAAAAAGAAGCCATGATGAAGTTAATGAGCTAAACCCAAGATTTCAAAAGGCAGCTTGAGAAGACAAAAGCAAATACTATAATGACCTGCAAAGACCTGGAGACAGAAAACAAAAAGGAAAGAACATGCTCTGTGTTTCTTAAGCTTAAGAAAATGAAGAAAATTTCAAGCCTCAAGTGACAATAGAGTGAAAGATTCTACCAGGAAATTATTAAATGATACAGGAAACATCAAAAGAAGATGGAAGGAATGCACAGAGACATTATGCAAAAAAGAATTGATAGATGTCCAACCATTTCAAGAGGTTGCATATGAAGAGGAACCAATGGTATTGAAGGAAGAAGTAGAAGCTGCCTTGAAGGAACTGGCAAAATACAAGGCTCCAGGAATTAGTGGAATAGGAATAGAGATGATTCAACAAACACATGCAGCACTGGAGGTGCTAACGTGTTTATGTCAATAGATTTGGAAAACAGCTACCTGGCCAACTGACTGGAAGAGATCCATATTTGTGTCCATTCCCAAGAAACAGGACCCAACTGAATGTGGAAGTTATCAAACAATATCATTAACATCACATGCAAACAAATTTTACTAAAGATCATTCAAAAGGCGCTGCAGCAGTATAGACAGGGAACTGCCAGAGACTGAAGCTGGATTCAGAAGAGGGCCTGGTACCAGGGACATCATTGCTGATGTTAGATGGATATTAGCCAAAAGCAGAGAATACCAGTAAGATGTCTTATCAACTATACAAAGACATTTGACTCTGTGGATCATAACAAATTTTATATAACGTTTCAAAGAATGGGAATACCACAGCACCTGCCCCATGAGCAATCTGTACATGAAGCAGGAGGCAGTTGTTCAAATACAACAAGGAAACACTGCCTGGTTTAATCTTGAGAAAGGTGTGTGTCAGGGCTGTATACTGCTACTGTATCTCTTCATTTTCTATGCTGAGCAAATAATCTGAGAAGATGGGCTTTATGAAGAAGAACACAGCATCAGGATTGGAGGAAAACTCATTAACAACCTGCATTATGCAGAAAACACAACTCTGCTTGCTGAAAGTGAAGAGGATTTGAAATATTTATTGATGAAGATCAAAGAACATAGCCTTCAGTATGGATTGCACCTAAATATCAACAAAACAAAAATAATCACAACTGGGTCAGTATGCGACTTCACAATAAATGGAAAAAAGATTGAGGTTGTCCATGATTCTGCTTTATTTGGTTCTACGATTAACAACTATGGAAGCTGCAGTCAAGAAATCAAAAGACACATTGCTTTTGGAAAAGCTGTGGCAAAAGATCTTAATGTATTGAAAAGTAAAGATGTCATATTGAAGATGAAGGTGCACTTAGGCCATGGTATTTTTAGTCGCATCATGTGGTTGTGAAAGCTGGACATTGAACAAGGGAGGCAGGAGAAGAATTGATCCTTTTGAATTATGGTGCTGGAGATGATTATTGAATATACCATGGACTGCCAAAAGAACCAACAGATCTGTTCTAGAAGTGCAAGCTCAGTGCACCTAACAACAACAGCTGTATAGCCATTCTAGCTCTTTTTTGGTTACTACTTGCATAGAATATACTTTTTCGTTGTTTCACTTTCAACCTAGTGAATCTGGATTGAATCTCGTACATATAGATAGATCAGAGTTTTTTTAATATTATATTTGCTAATCTCTGTTTTTATTGGAGCATTTAATCCATTTACAATTAAAGTAATTACTGACGAGGAATTTACTGCAATCGTTTTATTGCTTCTATCTTTTTTTATCTATGATGTAAGCATTTTTTCCTCATTGCCTGTGTTACTATTCTTTTTTCTTTTTAGATTTTTTTTGAAGTGACATATATAAATTGCCTTTTCATTTCTTTTTGTATACAAATGGTGCCAAAAATGTAGATGCATCTTGAGATGAAAATTTTCCATTTTTCTGTTTTAAGGATTCATTGTATGCTTGTTCTGATGTGACAATAGACATATAATCCAGAACATTACATTACACATTGGTACCATAATTTGATTCAACTTTGACAAGCAATGCATAGATAATACCTCTTAAAACATGCATTCATTTTTTGCACCCCTGGTATATTCTACATAGATATCTTCATTTTAATTACTACAGAGATTACATTTTATATGCTAAAAATTGTAGTAGTCTATATTGAATTTATAGAAATATATCTTTAATAATGTGAAAATTCTGCTCCTTTTTTCATCTATCTCCACCCTTTTCAGTTACAGATATGCAAAATTATGTGTTTTATTCCACAAACCAGAAAATAATATTTTTTAAACGCACTAGTCTCTCAAGGGGCTGGGATTTAGCTAAGTTGGTAGAGTGCTGTGCTGCACTCTCTGAGGTCCCGAGTTCAATTCCCAGCACCACAAAAATTGGAGAAGGGCCTGGCAATCCACTACCAAGGCAAATCCCGAAACAGCCATTGAAAACCCTATGAAGGTCGCTATGAGTCGGATACCGACTCGACGGCACCTAACAACAACAACAAGTCTCTCAAGGTTTGTAGAAAACAAAATCTGAAGTTACAATGCAAAATTATAATAAAATTACCTTTCAGATAAAGTTTAGAAGATTTGTTAATCTCTTATATCACGTGGGGGGTGTAGCTATGAACTATTGTTATAATAGTTCCATATATTATAATTGCCTATATATCTTCCTTTACTGAACTTTTTATTTCTTTATAGAGTTTTAAGTTACTATGCAGTATCCTTTCATTTTACAAACATTGTTATTAGACCTTTACCCTGAGTAGTCTTGAACATTTCTGGTATCACACTCTAGGAACAAACTCCCTTAGTTTTTGTTTATCTAGGAATATTCTGTTTCCCCTCACTTCTTTTATGGGGGCCATACTTGTGAATTGAACTCAGGGCCTCACACAAGTGCTCTAGCACTGGGCTACACCCACATCCCTTTTTTTTTTTTTTTTTTTTTTTTTTTTTTTTTTTTTTTTTTTTTTTTTTTTTTTTTTTTTTTTTTTTTTTTTTTTTTTTTTTTTTTTTTTTTTTTTTGAGTCAGGGTCCTTATTAAGTTATGCAGGCTGCCTCTAGCCTTGAAGTCACAATACTCCTACCTCTACCACTCAAGTTTCTGGGATTATAAGCATGCACCACTGTACCCAACTTCCCTTTATTTATTTATTTATTTATTTATTTATTTATTTACTTATTTATTTATTTATTTTTCAGTACTGGGGTCCTGAACTCAGGGCCTCGCACATACTTTGCAAATGCTCTATTGTGGGGTTGTACCCTCATCCCAATTTTATTTCTTATCTTGAGACGGGGTCATACTAAGTTGTACAGGCTGCATCCAGCCTTGAACCTGAAATCCTAGTGTCTCCCTCCTGAGTCACTGGAATTACAGGCATGAGCCACTGCGCCTGGCTCCCCTCACTTCCAAAAAACAGTTTGCCAAATATAGGCTCCTTATTTGACTTTTTTTAAATCTCTACACTTCAAATATATTGGCCCACTGTCTTCTGTCTTCCAAAATTTTTAATGAGAAACCTGCCAATAACCTTATTTAAAAGTGCCTTTATGTTATGAGTTGGTTCTCTCTTGCTTCTTTAAAAGTGCCATTTTTGATTTTGTCTTTTGAGTGTTTGAATTACAATGTGTCTCAGTATAGGTATTTTTGAGTTCATCTTACTTGGATTTTGTCAAGCTTCTTGGATGTTTATGTTCATGTTTTGGATGTTTTCAACTATTATTTTTTTCAAATTTATTTTTCATTCTTTTAAAATTCTTCTTGGGGCTCCCACATTGTATACATTGATGTCCTTGATGGTGTTCTGAAAATTCCTCAGGCTTTCTTCACTTTTCTTCAATCTTTTTCTATTCTATTATTCAGACTTAAAAGCACCCATTGTCGTGTCTTCAAATTCGCTGATTGCTTCTTCTGCCCACTCAAATGAGAATTTGACTCCATCTAGTAAATTTCTCACTAAAGCTATTGTACTTTTAGCTCCAGAATTACTTTTTGTATTTTTTCAGGTCTTCTTTGTATTGATATTGCTGTTAGATAGTTTTGTGGATTTTCTTATTTTCCTTTAGTTCTTTGAGCATCTTTAAGACAGTTGGTTTGAAGTATATGTTTAGTTAGACTGGCCATTTATTCTTTTTTGAGGACACATTATGTTCATCAATTCTTTTCTTTTAATGAGCCATACTTCCATTATCTTTCTTTGGCTTGTTATTTTTCATTGAGAAAGAGAAATTTGAATCTAGTAATGTGGTAAAACTGGGTGTCAGGTTCTTCCACTTCTCCATGTTGTTATTGTTTTTTTACTCAATAAGTATTTTTTTTTCTATTGTGGGCTTATTTCTATGGCAGTGATGAACCTGAGGTATAAAGATAAGGTCTCATTAGTTCTTTCCTGAAGTTTCATCTTTCTGTGTGCCTCTTTGTTCACTTTCTGGTATTCCCCACATGTGCAATTGCCTTGGAATATCTGAGTCTTTAATATCTGGCTCCCAAAAAGGAAAAAAATAAAAGGAAAATGAAGGGGTAGGGGGAAGAAATTACCTAGCTCTTTCAATTCCAAGTCATTTCAGCTGAAGGAGAGGAGCTTCCCCTGAGGGGAAGCTACTAGCATAGATTCTTTCCTCTGTCTGTACATCCATGATTGGGAGCAGGAATCATTGATTAGAAGAAAAATTCCAGTAGTTGGAGTCAGAGTCCTTATTGTCCTCTGCTATGGTGTGAGTGTTTTGTTTCCCCAATATTCACAAGTTGAAATATTAAACCCTACGCTGATGGTATTAGGAGGTGAGAACTTTGAGAGGTGATTGTTGCTGTTAGGTGCCATGGAGTCAGGTCCAACTCACAGAGACCCTATATATAGCAGAACAAAACAGTCCCTGATACTGTGCCATGCCCGGCACTATGTCAGCACTTCCCTACTATTCAAGGGATTTTCAATGGTGGATTGTTTTAGGAGTGGGCTACCAGGTCCTTCTCCCATTTTTGTGGTGCTGAGAGTTGAACTCACAGCCTCAGAGAGCACAGAGCAAGCTAAACCCCAGCCCTGAGAGGTAATTAGGTCATGAGAAAATATCTCACATTATTGGGATTAGTGACTTTATAAAAGAGATTTTCATCCCTTCTACTAAATGAGGACAGAGGAAAGAAATGCTCTCCATAAGCCAGAAAACAGGCCCTAACTGGATATAAAATCTCCTTTAATCTTGGACTTCCCAGTCTCTATAAAATAAATTTCTACTTTTTATAAGCTAGCCAGTTAAAGAAGCTATAACAGTCTAAGACAAAAAAAGGGGGTGGTATTAAGAATTGGAAATTAGGTAACAAATACTTTAAAATGTTAAAGTGGCTTAAGAACTGGCTAATGGATAGAAGCTACATGTCTTTCAAAGTGCATACCAGAAATAAACCTATACAGGCACGAACATACCATAATGGGTGAGTTTGCTAAATCCAAAGGGTAGGTGAGAACTTTAGAGAGAGCAGCAATTCTGTTAGGGACTATCTGAGTGGTCATGAACAGCATGTGACTTGCTTGGCACCTTATATACCTTTATTTTTCCTATATTTGCCTTTTATAATGGGAGTATATGTTCTGTGCCTGTACTACCATTGTATACTGGAATTGCATAACTTGTTTGCTTTCACAGACTCACAACTGGAGAAGACTTTTACCCAGGATGAATAATGTATTTAGTCTCACTCATACCCTTGACTTAGATGAGTTAAAATGACTTTTGAGTTGACAGTATTACCGAATAAGACTGTTGGTGTTACTTGGATGGAAGGACATAAGTTTGGGAGATCCAGGTACATAGTACTACTACCTGAATGTTTGTATTCCTCCAAAATTCATATGATGAAATCATAATCCACAAGATGATGTCATTAGGAGATGAGACTTTGGGAATGTGATTATATCATGAGAATGGCATTCTCATGAATGAAGTTAGTGCCCTTATAAAAGAAGCCCCAGAGAGATCAACTACACTATGCAAAAATATGACAAGAAGATGCCATCTATGACCCACAAAGTAGGTCCTCATCAGGTACCAAATCTGCTATTGATCTTGGACTTTCCAACCACCAAAAGTATGCAAAATACCTTTCTATTGTTTATAAATTACCAAGAAAGTTTACAATACTTTGTAACAGCAGCCTGAATAGAATAAGACTTCCAGCCCGTCTCCAGCAAGTTACTCCAAGAACACATGCACAGCTGCCTAACCCTAGGGGTAATGGTGAGATGGGTGCTGCTATGTGCCAAGTGCTGAAATTAACAACAATTTACCATTCAACCTTCCATCCAAATACCTACTAACACACTTTCATCTAGGGCAATTGTGTAGGGGATCAGACAGATTCCTGGTGTTTCCTACTCTACCATCTTAGACTCCTCTCTTGTCCCTCTTTTGAGTACTATCAGTTTTCATTTAATCTATGTTTGAACCTAGGTTTTAGCAAACAGTCACCTAGAATTATTGTGTCAACTTAATAAACTTACCACTTTAATTATCTTGAAATTATCCTCTTTCCCCTGGGATTTTTAACAAATTAGAAGATAATTCTTTTATATTTATCCACATATTTCTCATCATTGATGCTCTTAATTTGCTTGTGTATATCCAGGTTTTGATCTTGTTTTTACTTCCTGATTTTGTTTCTACCCCAAAGATATCCTATTTATCCTCCTCTAATTTCTTTAGAAAATGTTATGTATGTTATATATGACATTAATATATATGTATGATAATTTATGTCACCCAGTTAGTCCAGATTGAGGTATAATCAAAAACATATTCTGTTTTAAGCCTGAATCATCTTTTGCAAATGTATGTCCAATATTCAATCCAACTCTGATGCTAAACACCCAGAGTTAGTGTCAGACTCCAGAGGTTTAAAAATTCAGAACCAAGAGGCTCCCTTCATGTCAGATGTCAGGCAAATTTTCAGATTCCCGTGCTTCTGAACAAACAGCAAATATTTCAATAACTTCTTCCACATGTTCAGTAATTGCCTATAATGGTTCAGAAAATAAATAAATCACTCATATTTACTAACAAACATATTGTTTGTTAGTAATACAAATGTTAGTAATACAAATTGTTAGTATACAAATGTTAGTAATACAAATGAACAGCCAGATTAGGAAGTACATAGGATAAAGCTAAGGAGGATACCATATCTAGAAGCTTTTGTCCCTGTGGAGTTGCTGCTTAAAACCTTTCTAGCACATGGATGCATTCACTCATGTATTCTAAATATATTCAGTTAATACAGAAGAACATCATAAAGGGTGAGAGGAAAAAAACAGAAGATAAACTTGTTGTTGTTTTTAGGTGCCTCAAGTCGGTATCTGACTCATAGCAACCCTAGATACAACAGGAAAAACACTATTGTCAGTGCTTCTTTGCTGTTCAGAGGGTTTTCAATGGTGTATTGATGTTTGGGAGTATGCTACCAGGTCCTTCTTCCAAGCCTACTGTACCTGGTGTTCCCAGAAGGTCTCCCATTCAAGTACTAACCAGGCCTGGCCCTGCTTAGCTTCCTAGATCTGACAGGATCAGATGCCACAGGGCTACAGAAACAAACAAAATGTTAGTGATAAGTATAAGCACATCATTAATTTTATTAAATGTTAATGTACAAAACATTTGTATACAGAAGACAGTTGTTATAATCAATAACAAAAATCCAACAATATGCTGTCAGCTACATGAGATGCACTTTAAAAACCATGTACAGATAATATGAAGTAATATGATAAGCCTGATTCCATGGCACATGCCTGTAACCCCAAGTTCTTCAGAGGCTAAGGCAGGAGGATAGAGAATCTAGGGCCAGAGAGAGCCTACACAATTTAGAAAGGAACTGTCCCAAGATACAAAGTAAAAAAGAGCCTGGGGGTGCAGCTCAGTGATAGAGCAGTGGAGTAGAATGTATAAGGCCCTGGGTTTAACTTCCCACTACTGCAAAAATAAATAAATAAATGAATTGAATAAAAATTAAAAATAACTTTAGATACCATAGACTTTAAGACAGAGTATTACTAGAAATAGAAGAGAATAATACATAATGATAAAACAGTTTTTTCATGAGAAAAACAATTTTCATAAATGTATTTGTACCTCAAATTACATTAATCAAAAATTGACAGTTAAATGGAGACTAGATAGCTCCACAATCATAAATGGAGGCTTTAACATGCTTATCCCATCAACTGAGGAAATACTAAAAAACCAGAAAGACATAGAACATAAGAATAGCACCAGTAACAATTTTCATTAAATTGATCCTTATATAAAAGTGTAATTAAAGACTTCAGAATATGCATTCATATCCAGTGGAAATGGTACAATTATCGAAATGGATCATATCATGGATTGTAATACAGGTCTCTGTAAATTTAGGTGAACCAGTACCATACAGAATATGTTCTACTATCACAATGAAATTAAATTAGAAATCAACAACAATAAGATTCATTCTAGAAATAAAACCATCAGAAATTAAATGACTTACACCTAAATAATCTCTATGCCAAATAATAAATCCTAAGGCAAACAATAACTCACTGTGACAATGGACACATGGGGTTTAGTTCAGCTGGTAGAGTGCTGCTCCACACTCTCTGAGGACCTAGATTCAATCTCCCACAAAAATGGAGAAAGATTTAGCAATCCACTTTCAAAGCAATCCCAAAACAATCAGCTATTGAAAATCATATGAGAATCTCTATGAGCTGGACCCGACTGGATGGCACCTAACAAAAACAAGACAAATTAGAAAATATATCAAACTGAATGAGTAATTTTGTTGAAATAAATTTGAATATATCAAAATTTGTGGGATGCTAAAAGAATTTTTAGAAAGAACTGTTACTAATCTTTCACAATTACATATTCATTATATGATTAGAAAAAAAGATACAAAATCAATGTCCTAAATTTCTCCCTTAAGAAGTTAGAAAAGTAGGGCAAAATAATACCAAAGTAAAGAAGACAATAGTGAAGGTAAGTCCTGAAGCAACAACAACAACAAAAACAACATAAAATATTTAAAAATTCTCTTTTTATGCCTGCAGCTTAAGTCTGTGCTAAGTTCCTGCAACTTTTCATGTGTTTTTCCTTTAGCTACTTGCAGTTTTAACCCCCGTGGGTACATTTTAGGAATTGTCCAAGGTTATCAAGATTATTTATATGAAGATTTGGGGCATTCCTTCTATGATTTCCTAATTTGTGGTACTTTTGAGATTTCTAGTCATCTTAGCATCCCTGTACTTCAACTTCTGACATCCCCTAGATCAACAGGATTTTGGCTTTCTGCCTAAGCTTTCCCTGCCAGCACATTTTGTTAACATAATAGTATCCACAGAACAAAGCTGTCTGAAGCAAAAATCTTGCTCTGTGTGGTTCTCTTCATTCAAGTGTCTAATTCTCCTGTATCTCCCTGTTTGTCATTGTACCTGAGTTTCTTAAAATATTTTCCCAAAGTTTGACACTGTTTCAATAGGATTGTATTTCTGATTCAGCTTCTCTGTCATTGCCAGTAGCAGAAAATCCCCTGTAAAATTCAGGTGCTCACCAAACCAACTTCCTAGTTAAGTGCTTCTCAAATTTTAATGCCCAGATGAATCATCTGGGAATTTTGCTAAATTCAAGTTCCAATTCAGTAAATTGGGATGAGGCCCAAGACTCTGCATTTTTAATGAGCTCCTGGATGTGTTGTTCCACAACATACAATTCCAGTGGTGCAACACGAAACTAGAAATACAGTGAAGTAGTGGCAGTAAATTTAGCATATGATGTAACAGAATTTTAGAATCTGAAACAACTAAGATTACCATACTGCTATTAATGAAGTATTGGTTGTGATTGTAAATTCTTATTTTCCAGGGGCTGAACAAATGTCAATATGGATAAAAACTACCTCTACCTTGTTAGTGCTAATAGATTGAACAGTACCATGAGCCTGATTATCTGTTAGCCAATTAAGATAAGCACTGAACTTGTCTTTATAACATATTTACTGCAATTGGAAATATTGATGTATCCTATGCTAAATACTGGCCAATATATCAAGTACACAATTTGGCCCTGGGGAGATTCCAAAAACCAGTGACAACATGTTTTGAAGAGAACAGTTGCAAACTTTTCTCCACTAAAAACATAACATATCTTAATGGATGATAATAGTGCAATTTCTTCCAAGGATCTGAAAGGAAGTTTTCTTTTTCAGCATCAAAACATCCATAGTCAATCACTACCACACAATCTTACCAAGCCAAGTCATGAAACTCTACATATTGTGTCTTCTATATAAATGGTCCCCAACTTTTTTTGGCATCAGGGTCCATTTCATGGAAGACAATTTTTCCAAGGCTGGGATCAGGTAATGGGATGTTGATCTGACAGGAGGCAGAGCTCAGGCAATGCAAGTAATGGGGAGTGGCTGTAAAGAGAGATGTAAATACAGACAGTACTGGTCCACTGTCCCGTGATTAGGGACCTCTGCTCTAAACAATATCCAACTCCAACTCCTTTGCTATTACTGCCCTAACTTAAGTTGCTAGATATGTCTCCTGACTCCTATACATTTTCCCCTTCAGGTGCATATCAAACACTGTTACTGAATTAACCTATTTTCCCCTGCCTTAAAATATCTAGAGTACAAAATTTAAGCTACTCAATGTAAAGGGAAAGGTACTCCATGAGCTGAACTCTGCCTATCATCATAGTTTCTCTTACTGTGAGTCCTATTTCCCAAAATACATTCCGTTGACAATAAACTGCTCTAATTTTTGTGCCGCCATGATACTTTACCATTTAATGTGTTGACTCTATCTAGAATACTTTCCCAATCTATACCACAACCATCTCTCTTCTTCTTCTGGTTGTCTTAATTCCGTTTTTAACTTAACTCAGTCATTATCTCCTCCAGAAAGCAAATACAATGCTCTCTGGCAAGCTCCTAATGAACACTTAATGCCTGGTGAATATTTTTACCACCAATATATCATATGTCAGTCAATTATCTGTCCTTGTTCTATCTCCTTTTTAGAGTGTAACTTTTAGATCAGTCTTGTCTTCTTCAATTTTGCATGGCAATTGCCCAGTGTAGTCTGCCACTGAGAGTATAATAGTGCCTAATGAATACATCAGTCAGTAAATCCTTCCCTTAACTATTTGAACAACTAGTACCAGAATTCCTTTGGTTTTAACTCAAGAAACTAATCTTATCAACTGTATTGAATGTGATGAATATTAAATGTGATAAACAAAGTGTTAAGAGGACATCCTAGTAAGCAAGGAAAAAGATAATTAAGCTAGTCTTCAAAGGAAAGTAATTGGAATTTGGGTATATGGTGAATAACAGAAAGGAGAAAGAGAAGAGCAAAATAAGGCTGAATAATATGGTGGTTGCTAGAGTCTAGAGCCTGGGGAATTGAGTCATCAGAGAAATCCCAATGGCTTGATGGTGGACATTTTCATAAACACACATGTTAAACTCCTGGTTTTAAGGTATTGGCCTTTTTTTCTTTTTGAACTGTAGTGACATAAACTCACTTTTGAAACCCTTTTTAGAAAATGCTGCTACATTCATACAGACTTGAAGAATAGTATGAGGGAAGATTAAGATGAAGAGGTAAAGAAATATAAACACTGCCTTTTATTCACTCCTTCCCCAACAATGAAATAAATGGAACACCATTCTATTAAGAGAAAGTACAACTCAAGACCATCAGGTAGTAACCAGCATAAAAGAGAGTATGTCAAGGAAAAGCTGGGAATGACAGGGAGGAGCAACTTCTCAGTACTGACTCCACAAAGGTTTTCATGTAAACCCTCATAACCAAATATACTGGACAGATGTTATTCCTGAATAAAGAGCACCCTTTTGTGTATTCCACTTATGTATTTTACATAGTTGGTCTCTGAAAATAATAAGCATTCCTCTTCCCTCCTCTCTGTTCCTTAACATTTTTCTTCTGTTTCCTCCTTTTCTGCTTCTACTCAGACTTGTAAACCCCCTAGTCCAAAGGTGAATCCAACATAGCATCTTAAGACCAGAGGAGGAGGGAGGGAGAAATAAGAGGGTCAAATACTGCACTTATTTCTTTTGTTTTCCAAAGTCCTCACCTATACATCCACAAGGCTATTTGAACTAGGGAACACTATTCTATTGTATCTGGGTCCTAAACACAATTTTTATCTCCCTCTGGATTTTATTTGACTCTCACTTTTCAGCCACTAACTCCTATCTATTATAAGCAGTGACGTGGTCAGAAAGGCTGGTCAAGTATTTTCTAGTCAAATTCAATAAAATCTTCCATGAGTCTTTTGTATAAAGTGAGGTTCAGCATGGATGTGTAAAATACCCTTACACTTCATGACCTAGATATAAACCCTATCAGGTGAGCATATGTAAGGGAGCTCCAGTTCTCATATATATTTCCCCATTGTCACTCTCAGCTAAAATTCAAAATTCAAAATGTCTCTGTGATAGTTTCAGGCACAGGAACTCTAAGGGTAACTCTCACTCTATTCTGATGGGAAAGAAACTTGGATGCTTTATAAAGATGTACAAGGGTGGTCCCAAAAGAGAGAGGGGGCAACCAGAAAGACATCTGTGGGAAAATACATTTTCATCAAGCACCCACAACTGTGCAGTTCCTAAATCTCATGAACTTTTATCAGTGAAATTCTAAAGCTCTCATTCTCATCATTCTAATTCTTGTTCATCTTCACTCCCACGTTATAGATTAACCAATATTTATTTTGCATTTCTATGAACCGGGTGGGCTGGGATTTAGCTCAGTTCATAGAGCACCACTCTGCAGTCTCTGAGGTCCCAAATTTGATTCCCAGCACCGCAAAAATGGGAGAAGGATGTGGCAACCCACTCCCAAGGCAATCCCGAAACAATCTGCCATTGAAAACCCTATGAGGGTTGCTATGAGTCGGACACGACTGGATGGCACACAACAACAACAACAACATGTACTGGGCATTGTCATGGGAACTATGGAAACCATTGAGAACATAATATAATCTTTCCCTAAAATGCTCAGATGCACAGGATACTAAAAAGGAGAGAAAAGTTAAAAAAAAAAAAAAAACAGAGAGAGAGAGAGAGATGTTACAAGTACTGAAATGGGCTAAGCACATAGTTCTTTGTCCCCATCCCCAGGTTAAGTATTTATAAACAAGAGATAGACTCAGGTGACCTTGTGATAGGAAGCATCGGACAGAGCTTTCCTGAGAAAATTTTCCATTTTCATCCTGTTTATACATTTACTGGAGTCATGAACACAACTCATAATTTCTTCATAATGGATGTCTCCAATCCTACTCCCCTCCAAAGAGATTACTAATAACTGGGAGTGAGTCATTTCCTCTGCACTGTAGATGAAATGTGTTTCTGCCATTTTAAAATGAACCTGAGGGAAATTCTTCTCAGAGATGCATGTTTTATGCATATACTTTAATTCTATAGCTATACTTCAGTTAAAGAAAATGTTAATGATGATTTTGTATACTGATTTTGGAACAGAAGCATCTCTATGACATAAAGAAAAGACATTCCAAGCTCCAAGCAAATAGTTTAGAATGCAATTTTTTATACCAACGTGTTGGACAGATACCCTTGTATCTCAATTTTTCATATTGAGAAAACAAAATTATTAAGAACTTTAGATATTTTTTATATTATTTATTTAAAATAAGAATTTGTTTGGCTTATGGAAACGACTACATTAAATGAGATATATGAAAAAATATAGTAAGAGTAAAAATGTTGTTGTTGTTAGGTGCCATTGAGTTGGTATCCAACTCATAGTGACCCTGCATACAACAAGCTAAACACCATTGTCAGTATTTCTCTGCTGTTCATAGTGTTTTCAGTAGTGGACTGATTTTTGGGAGTGGGTTGCCAGTCTGTCTCTCAAGCCTATAGCACCTGGCATTCCCAAGAGGTCTCCCATCCAAGTCCTAACCAGGCCCGACCCTGCTTAGCATCCGAGATCTGATGGGATCAGGTGCCACAAGGCTACAGCAATAGGCAAGAGTAAAAATATGCTCCATTAATTATCTAAAACTGTCTTGAAGAAAGATTATTTGATAGTCCATGACTCAGTATATCCACATGGGATAAGTATGTAAGTTCCTGTAGCTCTTACTCACATTGTGGGGAAAGTTAAGCCCTTTGAATCTTAGCATAAAATACAGGGAAGAGAGCATGAGGTACTCCAAAAGATGGATTAGATCATTTTAAAAGAGATACGGCAATCATGGACCCACAGGTAAGATTGCTTCTAACAAACATTAACCAGCTCCTCTTCAAGCTATTTCTTAGCCTAGGTCTTAATCTTTTCTTTATTTCTTTGAAGCCTGTCATAGAAGTAGCGATCTACATAAAGTAACAGAGATAACTCAATCTATCATTTGATTCAAAACAAATACATATTGGTTTTGTTAAAAAATGTATGGACTCATGTACAATTACTCTTAGAAATGAGGTCACCTGTCCAGTTACAAGATCCAGATGAGAACTGAGCAAACTCTTCTGAGCACTAGCATTCTTGTCATCATTATTTTCATTTATTTATTTTTTTCATTCTACTTTAAATGAGTTATCTCAAAAAGAATGAGATTTGTCTATTATGTGAATAAAATTCTGAGAGGACAAAACAATGGAATATATTTTACTGTACTCATCATTATTGATATAAATTCAGGTTGATATTTCTGCCCCATGGATAAAATAATAAAGTTAGAAAAACACCTTCCAACATTCAGAGTTCTTTATGAGAATCAAACATGCAGAGGCATCTCAGAAGAAATAATCCATAAAGAGTGTTGTAAATAATGCTGTTTTCTTCCTACTGAGAACACTAGAATTTCTTCTGTAAATATAAAATATGATGCACATATATTTATATAGATAACAACAATAAAAACATTTTAAACTCAAAACTTTAGAGATACCACAAAAGATTTGTATAAAAATGCCTGAATCTGTAATCTGAAATGAGAACTGTGTAATTCCTTATGCATAGAATATATAGGAGTGCATAATGCTTCTGATAGTTGTCTCCAATCTGCATGAAGAAACTGGTAATGATTTTTCAAGAGTATGGCTGAGGGAACCATGTGATCCAGCTGGAATACTCCCTAGTACAACAGCCTGCAAAATGGTCAATTCTTTAATTCTTAGCCCTAATACCAGCAATTACAATGATCACTTATTGCTTAAATTCATAAAATATAGACTTTGAAAGCCAAATATTTGTTAAATTATTTTGTTTTGCTCCGTATCAATCTGTTTTGCAAAAGACAAGGATATGCTGCCTTATCTATGTGCACTGAAAAATTTGAGCTTGCATGCTTTTTTGTCACAATTGATTTTTTTTGAGTGTGGTCTGTGGTGTTTTGTACCCATTTTGGAAGAAGGGTTTCTGCTACTTGGAGTTAGAACTAAAAATAATTTCCTCATTTTCCTAAAACTTAAACCAAAATACATAGTTAACCGCACCATTTGCCAGCCAGCTGGCAACACTAGCAAAAGGAGGAGACTGGACCAGTTTATCAGGGGCAAGACAAATCGGGTATGTTACAGAAAATATGTTACCTAATGACACAGAAGAACCAAAGGTATGTCAAATGTTCAGAGATTATCAGAATATGATACACATATGAAAGAGAAAAGAAATCTTGGAGCATTTTGCTTCTTACTCAAAAAGTTAAATTTAATCCTTATAAAGAAACCATAATTGTGCCACATATCATGGAATATGTAAGAGAAAAACACATATAGTATAAATAAGTGTTATAAATCACTGTACATATTCTAAGAGTCATATCTGTGTTATGGTGGTAGTTTTCAACTCTGTTAAATTTGTTTAGTCACATAGTGTTCATATTTTTTTGGCTCTGCATTTATGTGCTTTCTCAGAAACTCTTCTCCTTTCTTCTGACAATAATAACTGCACTTTCTTTTAGTGAACCATCCCTCTTGCTCTCATGGACCATATACTTAAGGGAGACTAACTTTACCCTGTGGTTCCAAGTATGCAAAGATAACCTATATATGAACAAAAAGACCATGACAGCTCCTGGCTATATGCATCATTCTTAGAACTTTTACTAGAGCTATCAGGAAAGGAACACTCTTCTTTAAAGAGCATCTTAGCCTGGAGCTTCTGAGAGTCAGATTGGATACCATATGGAGGGAGCCTGTTGAGCAAATTTGGAGAGTAAAGAGAGCATGAGGCCTAGAAACACCATTTGGCCTAAAGCCAGAAGTACCACTAGGGTTTTTCAGCAAGTAAATTCCATTTATTTTGTTTTTAACTTAAACTAGCTGAGTTGGATTTTTGGAATTTGAATAAGAAAGATTCATGGCTAGAACATGGTAGGAGACAAATATAGTTTTGTCTGCCTAACTGTATTTTGAGGAGTTTAAATAACTCACTCAAATGTATGGAACTAGAGGTAAAGTTAGGTAAATTGGGCTTAGATAAAATTAGAACTAGTCACAAATAATTATCAAATGAAAGTAAAAACAGTTGTACCCCAAAACATGAAATATTTAGGGATAGTTGTAATATTTATATTTAATGAAAGCTACAAAAAATTGCTGAAATAAATTAAAGACCTTAATAAATGAGGGGGATGTACCATATCTTTGCATTAGAAGATTAAACATTGGGAGGGTGCTATGGCATACGCCTGTAATCTCAGTGACTCTGGTGGCTAGGGCAGGAGGATTGCAAGTTCAAGGCCAGAGGCAGCCTACACAATTTAGAGAGATTCTATATAAAAATTAAAAAGCGGGGGGGGGGGGCCTTGGGATACAGCTCAGTGGTAGAGCACCCTAGATTCAATCCCAATTGATACCTAGATATATTATAATCCTAAACAAATTCCAGGAATTTTTATAGCACTTAACAAACTCTGTCCAAAATTTGTTTGGAATTACAAAGACCTATAGTTGCCAAAATCATTATTTAAAAGAATAAAGAATTTGGGAAACTTACATTACCTGTTTTCAAGATGTTCTACAACTGTACTAAGTAGAAAAGTGTGGGATTGGCATAAAAATGGACACATAAATTTATGGGCACAATAGAGGGTCTAGATATAGGCCCACTCCTCTCCAAACAACTGGTTTCTGATAAAGGCACTAGTAACTCAATGAATAAAGGATAATCTTTTCAACAAATGTTATTAAAATAACTGAATACCCATATGGAGACAATGAACCAAGATGCTTACCTCATACTATACCCAAAAAGGTAGCAGAAATGGAGTATTGCCCAAAATATAAAAGCTAAAGCTAGTTCATTTTAAAACATTTTGACCTTCTGGTTGCATATTTATTTATATGTATTCTGTTACTGACATACAGTATGAGTTGGATTTAAGGAAGGCCTGCTTAGCACTGATTAGCTGGTTAAGGCTAATAAGAATTGTGTATATTTTAAATTCCTTTCATTTAGGTACTGCTTTATGATAACTTTTTACCATCAGCATAAGAGTTGAAATTGTACCATAAAAAAGCTAAAGCTATAAAACTTCTAAAAAATATTTAAAAAAGAAAAGAAAACCCTTCAAAACCTTGAGAAAGGATTTCTTATAAGAACACAAATCATAAAAGAAAAAATATGAAGATTTAACTTCATCAAAATTAAAAATGCTTGGTTTTATAAAGACATCATTAGTTAAATGAAAGGACAAGCCATATACTGGAAGAAAGTCGTTTTGATAATCATAGATACAATGTACCATGGACAAGCCTTTCTACTGAGGAATTATTTTCTCCACTTTTTCCAGCAGAGTAATTAGGCTTTAATACATAACATGACAGGAATAATTGCAGTAATACAATATTCGATATATAAAGCTCTGCATGTTTTTCTTTACCAGTGATATTTATTTTTCCACATGCTTTTATGTTGGTGTTTCTTGTTCTGTTGTTCTACTGGAAGAACTCTATCACTTCTGGAAATGCAGATCCAGTAATAAGGTACTCCCTCAGTTTTTTTCTGAAAAAAATATTTATTGCCCTTTCATTTTTAAAAGACAGTTTTGTAGGGTGTGATATTGGTTAGGAGCACTTTTCCCCTTTTGGCACTTTGAAGACACTATCCCACTTTTTCGAGATTACTGCTGCGAAATTCACTGCTATTCTTATGAGCATTCCCTTACGTATGGCAAGTTGTTTTTCTCTTGCAACTTTTAAAACAAAATGCATATATGGAAATGTCACAATGAAAAGAATGTCAGATTGAATCACATTAAGGTTTACATTAAAAATTTCCAATAAAAAAGACAAAAAAAACCACCCTTTTTATCTTTGACTCTTCACAATTTGATTATAATATGTCTCAATGTAACTCACTTTGAATTCAATATTTTTGAGCTCCTTTGAGCTTCATGAGTCTGGATGTCTATTTCTTTCTCTAGATTTAGTGACTACTTAGCCATTATTTCTTTAAATATGCTATCTGTTCTTTCTCTTCTCCTGATATTTACATAATGAAATATGTATCTCATAAGTTGCATAGACTTTCTTTACTCTTTTACATTCTTTTTCTTTTCACTCCTCTGTCTTGACAAATTCAAATGTCATGTTCTCTATTTTACTGCATCAAGACAGCTGTTGAAGCTCTCCATTATTGTTTCTAGCTCAGTTATTATATCTAGGTCTAGAACTTCTGCTATTGTTGATGTTTAATGAATTCTATCTCTTTTTTGAGGGGCTGGGATTTTGGGAAGTTGGTAGAGTGCTGCTCTGAGCTCCCAGAACAACAAAAATGAGAAAAGGAACTAGCAGCCCACTCCTGAAACAATCTCAAAACAATCTGCCATTGAAAACCTTTTGAATAGCAGAGGAGCACTAACATAGTGCTGGGCATGGCACAGTGTCAGGGAGAGTTTCATTTCATTGTACATAGGGCTACTATGAGTCGGACCCGAATCAATGGCACCTAAGAAAAACAGTATCTCTTTTTTCAGAGTAATATTTTGGTCATATATTATTTTTCAATGTCTTATAGTTGTCAATCTGTGCTTGCCTGTGAGCTTCTTTATGAGGATTAGCTTGAATTCTTTGTCAATAGATTCATAGATCTCTGCTTCCTAGCATAAGTTACTGAAAAATTTTTCCTCCTTTAGAGGTGTCATGATTCCCTGGTTTTTCATGGTCCTTGTGACCATCCATTGCTGTCTGTATTTTATTGGAGTGACATGGGCAAAATTATACTTCTTTTCTTTAATGTGCCATTTTTTCCTTTCTGAGCAACATTAGAGTGCTATATCCTCTCATCTGGATTCCAGAATTCTCCTGAAGTTATTTTCATCTGTGGATGAATGCAAAATTGCTGTTTCTATAGAGAGATTGAGAGGTGGAACTTTCTATTCAGCTATACTAGTGAAATCACCCCTATAATCATTTGAAAATTTAATCTGGAATGTGGCTTTTCTTTGCTAAAAACTTCTTATAATTTAAACACAATTCTAAAAATCCATAGTTTGACTTTCAACACCAGGAATGATCTGACCTATTTAATTCACAAAGCAATGCCAGTTAATATGACTATTATTCAAATTTATACCCTCAACACTAGGGCCACAAATGAAGATAAGGAAGATTTTTAGCAGCTTCTGCAATCTCAAAAAGATCAAACATGCAATCAGGCTGTACTGATAATTTCTGATGACTGGAATGCAAAAGTTGGAAAAAAAGAGGAAGGCTCAGTAGTTGGAAAATAAAGCATTGGTGACAGAAACAATGCTGGAGATTGTATGATAGAATTTTCTCAGACCAAGGATCATTTCATTGCAAATACATTTTTTCACCCACATAAATTTTGAGTAAACACAAGGACTTCACCAGTTGACACGTATCAGAACCAATTCACTAAATTTGTGGAAAGAGACAATGGAAAAGCTCAATATTAAATGTCAGAAAAAGAATAGGTGCTGATTGTGGATCAGATCATCAACTGCTTATAGGCAGGTTCAAACTGAAATTGAAGAAAATTACAAGTGTACAGGAGCCAAGGTATGACCTTGAGTATATTCCACCTGAGTTCAGAGACCACCTCACGAGGTTTGATACATCAGACACTAATGATCAAAGACTAGAGGAATTGTGGCATGATGTTAAAGATGTAATACATGAGGAAAGCAAACAGTTATTAAAAACACAGAAAAAGAAGAACAGAACAAAGTACATGTCAAAAGAGACTGAAATTTGACCCTGGACATTGAATAGCTGAAGTAAAAGCTAAAGATGACAACATTAAAGAAGCAGATTTCAAAGGTCAGCTCAAAGAAAAAAGAATCAAATATTGTAATGATATGTGCAAAAAGCCTGCAGCTGTAGCAGTGTAGCATCTGATTCCATCAGATATCAGAAGATAAGCAGGGTCGGGTCTGGGTAGTACATGAATGGGAGACTGCCTGGGAACACCAGGTGATGTAGGCTTGGGAGAAGGACCTAGCAAACCACTCCCCCACCCAAAAAAAATACCAATCTGCCATTTAAAACCCTATGAATATCAGAGAAACTGTAACAATACTGTTTTGCCTGTTGTACATAGGGTCACTATGTCTCAGACACCCACTTGATGGTACCTCACAAAAACAACATATGCAAAGAACTAGAGATAGAAAAACAAAAGGCAAGAACATGCTCTATTTTTCTCAAGCTTAAAGAAATAAAGAAAAAAAAATCAAGCCTCATGTGGCAGTAGTGAAGGATTCTACAGGGAAAATATTAAATGTTGCAGGGAACATCAGAAGAAGATGGAAGGAATACACAGAGCCATTACACCAAAAAGAATTGATTGATCAATCATTTCAAGAAGTTGTGTATTACTAGGAACCAATTGTACTGAAGGAAGAATTGGAATCTGCTTTGAGGGAATTGATGAAACACAAGGCTCTGGAATTCGATGAATATGAATAGAGATGTTTCAACTAAGAGATGCAGCACTGAAGATGCTAGCTTGTTTATGCCAACAGATTTCGAAAACAGCTACCTGGCCAACTGGAAGAGATCCATATTTGTGCTTATTCCCAAGGAAGAGCATCCAACTGAATGTGGAAATTATCAAATGATATTATTAATATAACATGCAAGTAAAATTTTGCTAAAGATCATTCAAACATGAATCCAGCCATACTGTACCACTTCAATATCTATGTTGTTGTTATTGTTGTT
Organism: Pedetes capensis; assembly: GCA_007922755.1. NCBI lineage: Eukaryota > Metazoa > Chordata > Mammalia > Rodentia > Pedetidae > Pedetes > Pedetes capensis. The sequence continues at coordinate 26,418 of VMDO01021263.1, forward strand.
GTTGTTGTTGTTGTTGTTGTTGTTGTTGTTGTTAGGTGCCATTGAGTGGGTGTCCCACTCAATAACAATCCTACATACAACAGGTGAAATAGTATTGTTAGCACTTCTGTGCTATTCATAGGGTTTTCAATGGCTGATTGATTTTTGGGAGTGAATTGCAGGGTCCTTTTCCTGATCCTATACATTTGGTGTCCCCAGGCAGTCTCACATCCAAGCAGTAAACAGGCCTGACCCTGTTTAGCTTCCAAGATCTGATGAGATCAGACTCCACAGTGGTAGAGCTGCAGGCTCAATCTCAATGCCGGGCAAATAATCTGAGAAACTTTACTTTATGAAGAATAAGGGGGCATCAGGATTGGATGAAGACTTATTAACAACATGTGTTACACAGATGACATGACTTTGCTTGCTGAAAGTGAAGAGGATTTGAAACATTTATTTATGAAGACCAAAGAGTACAGCCTTCAGAATTGATTTCACTTCAACATCAAGAAAACAAAATCCTCCCAACTGCGTCAGTAAAAAACCTTGTGATAAATGGAAAAATGGTTGAAGTTGTGCAAGATCTTGCTTTACTTGGTTCTACAATGAACACCCATGGAAACAGCAGTAAAGAAATCACAAGATGCATTGCAATGGGAAAAGCTGTTTCAAAAGATCTCTTTAAAGTACTGAAAAGTAAAGATGTCACATTGAAGACAAAAGTATGCCTGATTTATGCCATAGTATTTGCATTTCCATCATATACTTGTGAAAGCTGGACGATGAATAAGGGACAAAGAAGAAGAATGTTTTTGAATTATGATGCTGGAGATGAATATTGAATATGCCATGGACTGCCTAAAGGACCAAGAGACCTATCCTAGTAGAAGTGCAACCAAAGTGCTCCTTAAAAGCAAGGATGACTAGACTCATCTAATGCATTTTGGACATATTGTCTAGAGGGAGGGATGACTCCCTATAGAAGGACATCATGTTTGGGACGGTGGCAAGTCAACAAAAAAAGGAAGACCCTCATGTAGATGGATTGACACAGTGGCCACAACAATGGGATTAAACATAAAAATGATAATGTACCTGGCACAGTGTCAGAGAGTGTTTCTCGTTCTGTTGTTCATAGGGTCATCACTATGAGTCAGACCTGACTTGATGGCACCTAACCAAAATAATAACATCCCTTTACCTTTCAGTTGGCCTCTACCCTTGAAAAATATAGTATTGTTTTTCAATTCTTAAGATGAGTCATGCTTCTTACTATGTAAAGAAGATTTGACATTCTGCTGCTTGCATCTCAAGAGTTTTCTCTTCTCTTGACCTTTATTAAATTAACTCCTTTCAGACTATAGCTATTGTCACTTCCTTGGGGAATGCCAAGGTATGTAAGTTACACATAATAAATATATAAATGAATGAATGAATGAATGAGTAAATAAATAAAATAAAATGTCCCCTGGAATCTCCACTTTGGATTAGATCTTATATTATTTGGTTGTATTCTTTTGTTTTTCTTTGTGACAATTATTACAATAATAAATGAATAATCAATTGTAAAATTTGCTGTTTCATGTCTACATTCTTTGCTTTATGAGAAGTTCCATAATGGCATTGGTCATGTCCATTGCCAGTTTGTGTAATTATTTGTTCAATGATATATACCAATCACAGAATACAGATGAAGCTTCTTTAATAAAGAAGCTAACATAACACACAGCCACAATTTAGCAAAGCTGGAGAAACTCCAACTATTCTGATATTTGCTAAAAGTGCTATTTTACTAGTGGCAAAACATCAAATAAATTTTCAACTTAATTTTTCGGACAATTTATTCTTTCAAAATATAAAATTTATAGCAAGGAGAATGGTTATCTGAACCTACTTAAAACATAGAAATCTGGTTATTAAACTAGAAATAGTATATATCATAGGTAATAATGTCCATGTGAGGACTGAGTCGTTTCTCTGTCCAAATATGTTGAACACCCTTCATATAATAGGATGTGTTAGATGAGGAACTTTCCTTTGCCTGAAACCATGTAAGTGAAAGTAATAAGCAGAAACTCCAGTGATAGACATATATAAAGAATTTGCTATGAGACAGTTCTGTGACCCTTATCTTCTAACCTCTAATTCGTATGTAGGAAAATACTAAAAACTGTGGGGATAGAAGTTTTCAAGTTGCTGAGTTTGTTAAAGAGAGTTTCTATTCTTTGCATTTTCCTCTCTTAAACCAAATGAGAGAATCTTAGAAACATCCCAAAACTGAAAATGTTGGCTTGAAAGAAAGCTCAACCCTCTTTGTGGAATCCCATCAAGCTGATGAAAGTTATAAATTTATCTCAAATTTATTTTCTCTTGTACTAAAATGAGTGGGTTCCTGTGCCTGCCCTCTCATTAAATTCTGTTGAGCACAGAGGGGAAGGCGAGGATTATGGAGATGCCTGTCCTTGATTAAGAAAAGAAAATACTGGGTCTATCATATATGTAATGTCCCAGAGCCAGAGAGTGTAAAGAGCAAAATTATTTGAGATGATTTGGTGGAGTTCTGAAATGAAATTAATGACAGCTCTAATGAAAACTAAAGTTAAAAAATTTATCAGCATCAGAGGAGACCTATGGACACTTGGAAACTGAGAAAGAGAAAGAGAGAGAGAGAGAGAGGAAGGAAGAGAGAGAATGAAGGGAGAGATGAAAGGAAAAAGGAAAGAGGAGATGAGCAAGAAAATCTAATAGGCAGATTAAAAAAGAAAAAAAGATTTTAAAACCAAAATAAGGAGTGAAAGCAACCCATGGTGGTAATAGAACCATATATTTGTCTATAAATTCTATTTGTTTATTTATTTATTATTTGTTTGTTTTTTAGTACTGAGAGGGCTAATCCCAGGCCTTCATGCAGGCTAGGCATGTACTCTAGCACTGAACTGCACCTCCAGCCCTATTTGTGATGGTGGTATTTTTGCAGTGTTGAGGATTAAACATAGAGCCTTACATATTGTAAGCAAGAGCTTTACCACTGAGCTACAACCCTGCCCTCCAGCCCATTTTAATTTTTCTTTTTTAAATCTTGAGGCACGGTCTTGCTAAGTTTTATAGGCTGCTTTTGTTGTCAAACTCATAATCTTTCTCTCTCTTGAATTGCTGGGATTATAGGTGTGTGCCCTGGTGCCCAGTTGTAAAGGCTATATTTTTAATGACAGGAGAAGCTGAGTGTAGTATACATGTACATGGGAGTAGGATCTGAGACAGTTTCATCGATTTTGGCAGAAGACATATTCTTCTGAGACAGAAATTCCTGGGTGAGAGACATGGCATATGAAATTCAGGTTTTAAGTGATTCACTTTATCTCTCAAGTACTATGAGTGTAAATTGGAGCCCTTTCCAAATTAATGCTGTGTGAGTCACAGCTAAGAAACCCTACACACAAGGAAGCTCCACTTTTGTAAGGGGCTGGCATTTTTGCCTAGACTTTGCCCTGGAGGAAGACATTATCTTTATTATCCAATCAGGAAACTATAAACCCTTTTCTCTGGAAAGAGATACTATTTCTACCTTTAAAGATTGTTTTTAAAAAGAAATAAAAAGACAGTTTAGAAAAAGGCCAGCAATGTCTTTTTGCAGAAAATATATAGAAACACAATATGAAGAAATTTCTTCCAATAATATACAGGAACCATAAAGGACTGAATTCATTTGTCTCACTTCAGTCATTTCACTTAGAGGGCATTATCTTACAGGAAATAGTGGTTATGAAACATTTTTCCACTGGTCCAGGGATGCAACATAGAATGGATTTTTCCAATTTGAGAGGTAGATAAGAAAAAAAAAGTACCCATAAGAAACTGAAACCCAAATGAGATTAGACACAGAGAAAGAGAGAATTTAGGAACTAGAACATACAAACTAGGAAAAATTTCTAAAGATTAGTGATGGAAAATTTATCACAAAAGTTAGGACAGAATGTAAAGGTCTAATATAAGGGGGGAAATTGACATAATGGAAATTAGAAAATATTTAAAGAGAAAGTAGTTGAAATTTTGCTGTAAAGACAGAAATCTCTGTACTAAAAAAAGGACAAATCTTCAGCTTGATAATTTTGTAATGCAAATGTGGAATTTTAAAGATAAAGAGAAAATCTTGGAGAATGTGAAAGAGAAAATGAATATACTACATTTTCTAGAATCCAAATATTGAAGTGAAGTCAGGTACTCTGGTAAACACTACATATATATATATATATATATATATATATATGTATATGTATATATATATATGTATATATATATATGTGTGTGTGTGTGTTTGTGTATGTGTGTGTGTATGTCTCACTACACCCAATAAACATGTACAATTGTTGTATGTCAATTAAAATACAAATATGTATTCAAAAATATTTTTAAAATTTCAAAATCAAATGCTATGTAGTCATAAAATACCACTAAGAGATTTATGTTAGGAAGAGAAAAATTGAAGCCTGAATAAAGAGTGAGAAATAAAAAGCAATGGGGAGCAAATAAACCCATAAATCACCTTGATAAATCTAAACAGATATTGAGTATAATGAAGAAAGAAAATAAATAAATTTTGTTAGCTTTCAGAAAAGATTGAGCTAAATTATTCAAGAAAATGTGTGTAAAGTTCCAGAACTTACAATTTGCAGCTTGAATATTTGGAGTTCCTATTGGGAAGGAATACAGAAATATTGAAATTTATTGCTCTATACATGCTCCAAATAGGAATTGGTTTTTTGTACACTTCAGTAGCTGCATAACCAAAAAGAATTTTTGCCATGAATTATTTCTTTTATCACTGAGTCCCAGAAGAAGGGTCAGCTAAGAATACTTAGTGGATTTTGTTTTGTTTTGGATAACTTTTAAGTTTCTGAACATTTTTGGTTTGTGAAAATACTACAAAGATAAGTCAAAGAGTTCCCATATAAACTCATACCTAGTAACTATACCATTAAAGTTTTACCTTAGTAGGATACATTTGTCATGAGTAATGAGTTAATATTGTTTTTGTTAGGTGCCGTCAAGGCAAGTCCGACTCATAGCAACCCTATGTACAGCAGATCGAAACACTTTGCCAGGCAAATGATCTTATTTATGTTTAAGCCCATTGTTGCAGACACTGAGTCCATCCATCTGGTGGAAGGTTTCCCTCTTTTGCGTTGACCTGCCACTCTCCCAAACATGATGTCCTTCTCCAGGGATTGTTCTCTCCTGACTACATGTCTGAAATATGTAAGACGCAGTTTAGCCATTCTTGCTTCCAAGGAGCACTCTGGGTGCACTTCTTCTAGGACAGATTTGTTGGTTCTTTTGGTAGTCCATGGTATATTCAATAAACATCTCCAGCACCACAATTCAAAAGCATCAATTCTTTTTCTGTCTCCCTTGTTCAACGTCCAGCTTTCACAACCAAATGATGCAACTGAAAATACCATGGCATGAGTCCGAAACACCTTCGTCTTCAATGTGACATCTTTGCTTTTCAATACTCTAAAGAGATCTTTTGTCATAGCTTTTCCTAGAGCAATGTGTCTTTTTATTTCTTGACTGCTGTTTCCACGGGTGTTGATTATAGAGCCAAGCAAAGCAAAACCTTGTACTACCTCAATCTTTTCTCCATTTATTGTAAAGTTGTGTGCTGACCCAGTCATAAGGATTTTTGTTTTGTTGATGTTTAGTCGCAACCCATATTGAAGGCTATACTCTTTGATCTTCACCAGTAAATGTTTTAAATCCTCTTCACTTTCAGCAAGCAAAATTGTGTCATCTGCATAATGCAGGTTGTTCATGAGTCTTCTTCCAATCCTGATGCCGCGTTCTTCCTCATAAAGTCCATCTTCTCAGATTATTTGCTCAGCATATAAATTGAAGAGATAGAGTGAAAGTATACAGCCCTGATGCACACCTATCTCAACTTTAAACCAGGCAGTGTTTCCTTGTTCTTTATGGAAAACTGCTTCCTTGTTCATGTACAGATTTCTCATGAGTACAAGTAGGTGCTCTGGTATTCCCATTTTCCAAAGTGTTATCCATAATTTATTATTATTTATTATTATTATTATTGCCACATCAGCAAAAGGATGTCCCTGGGGATTTACTCCATTTCCATCATCACGTTAGACTCTACTTTGAAGAGGCAACTCTTCCCCAGTAGTCTTTTCAGTGCCTTCCAACCTGGGGGGTTAATTTTCCAGCACTATGTCTGACAGTGTTTCTTTGCTATTCATAGGGTTTTCAATGGCTATTTGTTTCGGGAGTGGTTCACCAGTGCCTCCTCCTTAGTCTGTCTTAGTCTGGAAGCTCAGCTGAAACCTGTCCACCATGGGTAACCCTGCTGGTATCTTAGATACCACTGGCATAGCTTTCAGCCTCATCACAACACACAAGCACCCACAGTGCGGCAAACTGACAGATGTGTGGGGGAATGAGTTAATAGTGATATATTACTATTGTTTGTGAAAGTACATATTTATTAATATTTCTTCAATTTCTCCTTAATTTTTTTCCTTTTCCAAGATCCTATCTATAATGCCACTCCACACTTAGTAGTTATCTCCTGGCTGTAATAATGTATCATACTTTCATGACTTCTAATGATCTCATGATTTTAACAGTCTTGAGGAGTATTAGATGTATTGCAGAATGTATCTTAGATGATATTTGTCTTATGTTTTCCTCCTGATTAAACTAGAGTGATATGTTTTGGTGAGGAAGACCACAGAAGTGAAGTGCCATTTTCATCAGTCATATCAAGGGTATGTTATATCTGTAGAATTCATCACTATTGATATTAACCATAATTATCAGGTCTATGTTTAGTGTTTGTCAAGTTTCTCCATAGTAAAGCTAATTTTTTTCTCCTTTTTCATACTACATTCTTTTTCAAAAAAATTAGTATGCACAGTACACACTTAAGGAATGGTGGTAGTTTCAAATCTGGTGATATTTTAAAACTAGCTCTCCTCATTTATCACTTTTCAATTACAAAAATAACCTAAAACATAATTACAATGGCTCTTTTGGAAGAGTTATGTATAAAATGTATAATTTTATACATTTCTCTTTAAATAAACATGCAAATACACATATGTTCACCTAACACATTTAATCTTATAATTCAATTAGTGTTAGATAATACCACACTAACATTTTTAAAATTTTATACATCTCTTCTGAATTCAGTGTCCTTCCTTTCTTTCTTCCTTGCTTCCCTTCTCTATGAATCATTACAAATCTAGGAATGCAAAGGAGAGAAAACTAACAGAGATTATTCATGAAAAAGGATAGCTTACTAATTTGAGTACAAGAAGAAGGGTCAGCTAAGAATACTGGCTTTGAAGTTACTAAAGTTGAAAAAATATTGATAATAAACTGATCAGATCAATAAGTGTTCCTCAATCAAGGAGAAGTCTGGAGGTTAAAAAAACAAAGTTTTTAAATTCAATAAATCAATTAACAAGTACAAAACCAAGAAATATAACTAATAAAAAGACACAATGACCTACAAAGCTAGCATAATGCAAACTTCCATTGATTAAAAAGTGGCTCCAAAAGTTAAAATATTTGATAAATATAATAATTAGAAATGGCAAAATTGGAGTTCATTGCTCTTGGGCACATTGCCAAATGTCAATATATCAAGTTAACATTGTGGCTATGATTCAGCTTTGTGAAACTGCAATTACTCTGTTCACCCTATCTTGCTATCATAATAAATAGTTCTGTCTACATCTCAAGTGGACTGTTTATTAGTAAAATAGGTTATTGTTAATAATAATAATGCTGGGGAAACATAGTGGCAGGTTTGAGCCTATCACTGTGGTTCTCCATGGGAAAACCAGACACCAAATCAGATGCTGATGGACACAAAGCCATATCTGCCACTTCAGTCTATTTTGAGGACCTTCCTTTCAGCCATTAGTCCCCCAACTTTTTGGCACCAGTGACCAATTTTCCAGAAAATAATGTTAACATGGATAGGGAAGGCAGGTTGGGATGATTCAAGCACATTATATTTGTATATTGTGTAAATAACAATGAAACTTTGCTCACTTGCTCACCTGCTGCTGACACCAGTACCGTTCATGGCCTGTGGGATGGGGACCCCTGATTTAAGTTATTCAAATATACCTGGACTCAAGACAATCTGACTTTTATTTTTAACATTCACATGTATTTATCTTTTTGCATTCTAATAACTGAATCATCCCTTATATCTTTCCATGCCTGAAACCTACCCACTTTCCCCTCCATTCTTCTTATGTCATTTGCAACAGCAGATTTGAAAGCATTCTGCTTCGATGTCTGCCAGCTGGAACTGTCCTTCAATGTCTTACCCTTCAGATTCCTACTGATTTATAAAACACATTGCATAGTATAATTACAGTGGATGCTATTCTGCTGTATGTTGTCTAACATTTTACTTTGTGCCTGAGAGAGCTATTTATTTTACTGCACACAGAATCTTTGGGAATTGGTAGCTCCCAAGGAGGGTCAGTAGGCAGCATGAAGAACAGATGACAGCCTGCAATACCTCCTTCGCATTTCTGTAAAGAGATTTGACATTTACAAAGTACTGCATGTTGCCTTCCCCACGAATCTCTGAAGACTTCATAAAAATAAAAGGTTTAATGATTATTCCTTCACATTTGATATGCTCTTAAAAGTATAAAATAAGCATTCTTGATTAAACTGAAGGAGGCCTTACCAGTGCAGCTATGGTGGAACCATCTGTAAGTATGCCTGAATGCAGGAAAAATATGCATCAAAGAATACTTTCTTGGAAATTCTAGTACCAATAATGGAGCTGAAAATAGCTGCTCAAGAAAGATGTTTGTCTTTTAAAGAAGATATAATACCTGTCTTCCTCAAATTATTCCAAAGAATAGAAAAGGAGGGAACACTCCCAAATACATTCTATGGAGCTACCATTACCCTGATACCTAAACCAGGAAAAGATTCATCTAAGATAGAGCATTATAGACCCATCTCCCTTATGAAACTAGATGCAAAAATATTCAATAAAATTCTGGCAAACAGAATACAGCAGCATATGAAAAAGATTATTCGCCATGACTAAGTGGGATGTATACCACAGATGCAAGGCTGGTTTAACATACAGAAATCAATTAATGTAATTCAACATATTAAGAAACTGACAAACAAAAACCACACAATCATCTCAATTGATGCTGAAAAGGCCTTCAATAAAATGCAACACCATTTCATGATAAAAACACTGGAGAAAATAGGCATAACAGGCAAATACTTTAATTTCATAAAAGCCATTTATGACAAACCTACAGCCAACATTATATTAAATGGAGAAAAACTAAAA
>VMDO01021264.1:0-35809 GCA_007922755.1 Pedetes capensis
GGGAATGGAAGACTCAGAATGACTGGTTGAAGCTCCTGACTAACCGGTAAGATGGGGGCTCAGGGTCAATATTCAAAAAGTTTATAGAGAATAAAGGAAAATAATTTCATGCAGACTTGAGTTTGTTCATTGAGGTTCACATGAGCCATACTATTAAAAACCCCTGTTCAAAATGCAAATCACACGGGGTGGGGTAGTGCTGCTCACCTGTAATCTCAGCTACTTGGGAGGCTGGGGCAGAGGCATCTCAAGTTCAAGGCCAGCCTGGGCAACATGGTAAGACTCTGTCATTTAAAAAAAAAATTTTTTTTTTAAATGCAAATCGCAAAGATTTCACACCTTGACCCCAGATCCACCTTTCCTTTGAGTTCCATTCCCCAAGAGACTTATGGAAATCCAGTGAGATATTTTTATGTTCCATTTTACAAATCCACCACATTAGTGAATCAATACTTCAGCCCACCATTCTCACCTGACCTACTGCAGCTCAGAGACTCGCCATCACCTCCTGCCATGTTGAGTTTGCCTACTTCCTCCTCTGTCACCTCTGCCCTTCCGTGTTAATGGGCTCAGGCCACCAAAAGCCTCTCTTTTAACTCCCCTAATCATTGCCAACTCAGGCAGTATTATTAACAGAATTTTATCAAATGCTTGATAGTAACCAAGATAGTGTACAAAAAATTACACAATTGGTTCAAGTTACTCACAAGCCTATACTTAGCATTTCAAGTTCCTTTGATCTCCGGATATTTCCCTGTGGGAGATACCAGCTCAGCTACTAACCTTGGCATTTCATTCCAGATACTGTATTCCTTCTGCAGAAAGAAGAACAGGTCTCACCTTCCCCCCAATCGAAAATTGTTCATTTTGAATATCAGGATAATTAATGCTAATGATATTCTTCCCCTTCAGGAGAAAATTCCATCCAGCCCACATGGTATGGCCTGACCTCATGGACTCCAACCATATGTCCTAGAACCTGGGTTGTTCAGATTTAAATAACACCTCTGGCATACCAACAATCTTATAAATATCCATATTTAGGAGCAAATGTCCTCACTATAAACTACTTTACAAACTGGTAAGTATCTTAGTCTGGGCATGTGCATTCATATATGTGGTGATTTCATCCTTAAGAAGTAGGTATTTGCATTCTCATAATTGAAATATCATTTTGTAACTTTTCTTAAATAAAGCCTACTCCAAAGATTAATTAAAATAATGGCTTTAGAAATCAATCTGTGGATAACTTATATGATAGTTTTTGTGCAAAAACCTTTTCTCTGTCATACCACTCTACCAAAGACTACACATAGCAGTACCACTATAAATTGAAGTAGAAATCTTCTCCCCACACTGTCATTTTGGGTAAAATTTTTCATTTGTAAATTAGATTAGTAGTCAGTGTATATGTGCCCTCTTTCACTCAACAAATATTTACTTAGTACTTATTATAAGCTTATACATACTATATCCTCTGTCCATCCTGTGAGATGTCTAGCTTTAGCCCAGATTTCTAGGTAGAGTAATAGAATTCCTTTTTTGCCTCAGAGAGGTTTGTTGTAACTTTTAAGTCTGTCAAACAGTATGCTGGAGAAATGGTTGGCAAATAGAAATCAGAAGAGAGAGGTTTTGCTTTTACAGATACATCTGAAATTGCCTAGCAGGATTTTTGTTAAACTAGCCATGGTGTGGACATTCTTAAGAGGATTAATGCTACTTTGTAGGGCCAGGTGATCTTCAAAGAACTAGGTCATGTTCAACTGTAGATTGAGATCCAAGCACCAGGTGGAAGGCCAAGGGATGGTAAAGGGCTGTGTTTCTCTTTCTTTGATACCTGACCCCCAGCATGGCAAAGATGTCAAGAATTTAAATAAATCTGATTATCCGCTGGGAGTTACTCAATCCTACTATTTTGCTATAGAAACATAGACCATTCCATGAGATTGTTCTGTAGATGACTTTAATAAATTGGGATACTGAAGATAGAAAAAAAGTTTTTCTTCCTTCCTAGTGTTTGCTCCACAGTTTTGATACACAGCAGTTACTTCCTGAGATGTCAGAGTGCCAGCAAGTGGGGAGCGGCTGTGGAAGGGCTGTTCGTAACAAAGAGCATAGTTTCAGGCATCAGACCACACTGACCCCTGAGACCCAATCAAATATTGAAACCCAATAGACTTTAGCATATTTCCATCTTCTACTTTTTCAGTAATTAGTGAAGAATTCAATGCCTACTGAAATAAAGAAATTAGACTTAAAAAGAGAGCCTTTGTCGTCGAGCCGGGTGCAGTGGCACACGCCTGAAATCCCAGCGGCTCTGGAGGCGGAGGCAGGATGATCCCAAATTCGAGACCAGAGGCAGTGTGCGTAATTTAGTGAGACTCTGTCTCAAAAAGTAAAAAGAAAAATGGGCTGGGGTGCAGTTCAGTGGTCCAGCACTTGGAAAGCATGCACGTGTGAGGCCCTGGGTTCAACCCCCAGTACCAAAAAAAAAAAAAAAAAAAAAAAAGAGAGAGAAAGCCTTTGTCCATACTTAAATCTTCTTTCTTCAATAATTAAAATCAGAAAATAAAATATTTGCATTACAAACCAAACACATGAAAAAATCCCTTCCAGGGAATGAACCCCAAGAAGTATCTGTTCTCATTAGTACTAATATTAGACTTTAATGGGTTGGAATATTTATGACTCCCCTCCCCCGCCCGCCCACACAGCAGGGAAATGTGTAGAAAATCTAAGAGTTTTAAGCTCCAACAGTCAGCATTATATTGCTTTTGTTAACTCTCTACAGAAGTAAGTCTTTGGATAAGAAATGTTACTAAGAGAAAATAGTTAATAAATGGAGTAGAGATGAAAGATTTTTAGTTTTTGTTTTGTTTTCGTTTTTCTTGATAGTACTATAGTTGACATTCTATATGTTCAGATAAATTATGTTTTTTCAAATGTGTCTTAAGTAAACACAATTTAACTTGCTGGCTAAAGATTGAGTGAGGAACCACCAATCTGAATTTTTTCAGGCTTTTACCCAGATAAAAGACAAGGAAGAGCTAAACATCTGCATTATTTTTAGCCAGCACTATTGACAGTGAAGTTTGTTATAAGCTTGGTGGAATTTTTCCCAGAGTGAAGTTGATTAGAATTTGCTCTAACATGACATAATTTAGGAATAAACGCACATACTATATCCCACACATATCAGATTCTCATAGATACTTCTTCTTCTTCTTCTTCTTCTTCTTCTTCTTCTTCTTCTTCTTCTTCTTCTTCTCCTCCTCCTCCTCCTCCTCCTCCTCCTCCTTCTTCTTCCTCCTCTTCCTCCTCCTCCTCCTTCTTCTTCTTCTTCTTTCTTCTTCTTCTTCATTAGGGCTTTATGCATGTGAGGCAAGCACTCTACCATTGAGCTACATCCCCAGCCTACTTCTTCCTTCTTTTTTGATGACTAAATTCATGCTAAAGTCATGTTGGGGTAAAGACAATATTAGGGTAGCTTTAAAAGTAAGTAATGTAATTTTTCTCCATGTCAGAGAGCACTTTATTAAATTATACATTCCATTCTTTGAATGGAATCTATACAGATTCACAGATGATTGGGTAAAAAAATGATAATAATATAGGTTTTACCTTGGAAATAATCAATACATGATTAATAGAACTATTATTTGAAATGCATTTGAAAATGTGCAATATGTTCCTCTCTCCAACAGTTATTGTTGTTAGGTGCCGTTGAGTTGGTATCTGACTCATAGCGACCCTACGTACAACAGATGAAACAGTATTCTTAGTGCTTTTCTGCTATTCATAGAATTTTCAATGGCAGATTATGTTTTTGGAATGGCCTGTCGGGTCCTTCTCCCAAGCCTACAGACCTGGTGCTCCCAGGTTGTCTCCCATCCAAGTACTAACCAGGCCCGACCCTGTTTAGTTTCTGAGATCAGAGGGGAATGGAGGCCACAGTGGTATGGCTGCAGGCTCATCTCCAACAGTAGATTTTGAATACATACATATATATATATATATATATATATATATATATATATATATATAATGTAATAGCTGTAGCAGCCACTAAAACAACTATGTAAAGAAATATACTGAAAAGGATTCAGATAAATCCAAACTGAATTCTAAAAAATGTTCAGCCAAAGTAAAGGCAGTAAATAGAAAACAGAGAATAAGAAAAGAAGAAGAAGAAGAGGAAGAGGAAGAGGAGGGGGGGGAAGAGGAGGTGGAGGAGGGAGAACAAACAGTAAGCAAATAAAATGGTGGAGTTAAACCTTACCTTAGCAGTAGTTACATATAAATGTAAGTGGTCGAACAGATTTTAAACCATCACTAAATTATGTTGTTAGTGCTGTTGAGTTAGGTCCAACTCAAAGCAACCATCATAGGTTTTTTGATGGCTGGTTGTTTCAGAAGTAGACTGTCATATCCTTCTCCCATTTTTGCTGTGCTGGGGATCAAACCTGCATCCTCAGCCAGTGTGGAATTGCATTCTATCAACGGAGGTAAACCCTACTTCCCCTCACCAAACCATATGCTACCTAAAAGAAACTCATTTCAAGCCTAATATGGTAGCATATGCCTATAATCCCAGCAACTCAGGAAGTAGAGGCAGGAGGATTACAAGTTTGAGACCAGAGGCAGCCTGCATAACTTAGTAAGACCCTGAATCAAAATAACAAGTAAAATATGGGCTGGAAGTGCAGCCTAGTGGTAGAAAACTTGCAAAGTATGTGTGAGCCTCTGGGTTCAAACTACCAGTACTGAAAAAAGAAAGAAAGAAAGAAAGAAAGAGAGAGAGAGAGAGAGAGAGAGAGAGGGAGGGAGGGAGGGAAAGAAGGAGGGAAGGAAGAGAGGAAGGAAGGAAGGAAAGCAATGAAAAGAAAAAGAGAAAAAAGAAAAGAAAGAAAGAGAAAAAGAAACTTAACTCATTTCAAATATAACAGTATAGGAAGGCTGAAATTTTAAAATATAAAAATGTATTATGCAACCACTGAGTAAAGGAAGGGAAGAGTATATATACTAATACTAGATTAAGTAGACTTGAGAGCAAGTAAAATTATCAGAGCTCAGGATATTACATATGATAAAAGAATTGACCACCAAGAAGAGATAGCAATGCTGAATGTATATACCCTAAACAACAGAGCTGCAAAATATGTAAAGCAAAACCCAAAAAGAGAAATAGAAAAATCTACAATTATAGTTGAAGAATTCAACATCTCTCTTTCAACACTTTCAATAATTCATATACTAACTAAATAGAAAATCAGCAAGGATATAGAACTCATCAACCCCATTAATCAAAAATATTTAATCAACATTTATAGAACCCTTCCTCCAACAAGGGAATAATACACATTCTTCATAAGTCCCCATGGAACATGTGCCAAAACAGATCATGTCCTGGGCCATAAAATAAATATCAACAACTTCAAAAGAACTGAAATCATTTAGAGAGGGTTCTCAGAGCACTATAGAATCCAACTAGAAGTCAACAAAATGATAATAGAAAAATATCCAACTTGCAAACTAAAGCCACAGGAAAAAGAATTCCCCAAAGAAATTTACAAATACATTGAACTGAATGAAAATGAAAATACAACTATCAAAATTTGTGATACATTGCTAAAGTAGCTCTAAAAGAAAATAGCACCAAACGTATATATCATAAAACAGGAAAAGTCCCAAATTAAGCTCTCATCTGAAGAACTTAGAAAAAAGGAACAAAATCCAAAGCAAGAATGAAATAATAAAGATAACAGCAGAAATCAATGAAATTAAGAACAGACAACAAAGAAAATGAAGCAGAGGCTCTTTAACCCTTGACTATCATGGGGTCAAAATAGACCCCTGGGTAAGTGCTGGACATGGGTCATTCTAGCATTTACCTACCACGGATATGTACATCATAGAATCATATGTGACACCAGAAGCATGATACCAGGTAAGGGTTTAAAAAAAGGATATAATTCACAATGTAATTGAAAACCTCCATAAGACTGACAAGGAAAAAACAAAGAAGACATAGCCTGCTGTATCAAGAACAAACAGGGGATACCAGCATGGACATCAAGGGGTAATAAGTGAGTGCTGGGAACAACTATGTAAACCTAAATTGGATGATTGAAATGAAATAGACAAATCCCTCACAAACCATTAATAAACTATTGCAATTCAGTCACTAATGAAACACATAATCTGAATGGCTCTATAAGTAAAAAGGACCCTGAATTAATAATTTTAATTCTCAGAAAAAGAAATCTCAGGTTAAATCATTTCACTAGCAAATTCTACCAAACATTTAAAGAATTAAATACCACTTCTATGTCATCCCTTCTGGAAAATAGAAGTGTGTTAGTCAGAGTTCTCCAAAGAAACAATGTATGTAGAAAGACACTGGTTATATTTATATAATGAATATTTTACATATGGAGGTGGAGGAATTTATTTTAAAAATTGTCTCATATGAGGATGGAGATTGACAAATCCAGAATCTACAAAGTGGCCCAGCAAGCTACATACCCAGGAAAGAGCTGATGTTGCAGCCCTTGTCCAAAGATAGTCCTTTGACAGACTTCTCTCTCCTTTAAGGGGAATTAAATGAGGTCCACCCTTGTTATGAAGAATGATCTGTTTTACTCATCTCTGCTCATTTATATGTTAATCTCATCTATCAAATACTTTCAAAGAAGCATCCAAAATAATGTTTGACCAAATATCTGGGCACCATGGCCTAGCATGTTGACATGGCTTAATATGAAATTAACTACTACAAGGAGGGAATACTTTCAAATTCATTTTATGAAGCTAGTCCTACCCCAATATCAAAACAGACAAAAAAAAAAAAAAAAAAAAAGATGGGCATGGTGGCACACACCTGTAATCCCAGCACTCAGGAGTCTGAGGCAGAAGGATCTTAACTTTGAGGCTGGCCTGGGCTACCTTGTAAGTTCCAGGGAAGCCTAGGCTACATATGAGACTTAGTCTCAAAAGCAATTTACAAAAAAGGAATAAGAAAACTAAGGCCAGAAGTGGAGCAAGAAAGAAGGGTAATGGGAGAAAAGAAAGGAAATATTATATGTGCTGCCCCAAAGGCAAAATCAGTATGTATATTGTTGTTGTTGTTTGGTACCATCAAGTCAGGTCCGACTCATAGCAACCCTCATAGGGTTTTCAGGACTGTTGCAGGATTATTTTCAGGAATGGACTGGTACATCCTTCTCCCATGGAATGTACATATATAGATAGATATACTCAAAAAAAAAAAAAAAGAGGGAAGGAGGAAGGTGGAGGGGGTCATGAGAAGGTAAGGGGGAAGGGAATGTGAACAACGTACAATAAAATTCATGTATGGAAACATGTCATAATAAGACCCATTAAGTTGTACATTAAAAACTGCCAATAAGAAATGATAAGTATAAAAAATGAGAAAAAAGAAAGAAAACTAAGGCCAATATAACCCCATAAACTTAAAATTCATTAACAAAATATTAACATATATTATTCAGCAATCATGAGGAACAATTATACATCATGGTTTGATTGTTGTTAGGTGCTGTAGGGTTGGGTCCAATACATAGTGACCCTGTGTATGACAGACAAAACACTACCTGACACTGACTGTGCCATGCCCAGCATTATTGGTAGTGCTTCTCTGCTATTTATAGGGTTTTCAATGGGTGATTGGGGAGTGGGCTACCAGGTCCTTCTCCCAAGACTACAGCACCCAATATTCCCAACCAGTCTCCCATCCAAGGACTAACCAGGCCCAACCTGGCTTAACTTCCAAAATCTGATGAGCTCAGACACCAGGGTGGTACAGCAGTAGGATCAGGGATAGGTGAGGTTTATTCCAGAAATTCAAGACTGGTACAATATTCAAAATTCAATCAATGTAACCTACCATATTAACCAGCTAAAGATGAAAAATCAAATGGCCATATCAATTGATGCAGAAAAAACATTTGACAAAATTCAATATTCTTTCATAGCTAAAAACCTTCAAAGAAGAAGTGATAGAGGGAAACTTCACTTATTCTCTTATGAAGAACTTATTCTCAGCTGGGGACATGGCTCTGTAGTGGAAGATATGCCTAACATTCACGAGACCCTCAGATTGATTCCTAGATCAGCAAATGAAGAAAAAAAGAAAAAAACACCTTATTCTGTGAATGGATAACATCTATAGAAAATTTACATATGACATTATACTCAATGTTGAAAGACTACATGTTTTCTCCCTAAGATTGGGAACAAAGCAAACCTTTTCAATTTCCCCACTCTTATTCAACAGAGTGCTAGAATAATGCCATAAGATAAGAAGAGAGAAAACAAGGCATGAGGATTTAAAAAGAGGAAATAAAACCTCCCTATTGGAAAATTTGTAGAAAATCCAAAACATCTACCAAAAAAACTTCCTAGAACTAGTAAATGAACCCAGTAAAGCCTCAGGATACAAGATAAAAATAACAAAAATTATATTTCCATACAATAGCAATGAACCTGTAATGAAAACACTCCCCCAATTTTTTTTTTCGATACTGGGGGTTGAACCCAGGCCTCATGCTTACATGCTTTGCAAGTGCTGTACCACTGAGCTACACCCTCAGCCCATTTTTTTACTTTTTGAGACAAGTTCTCACTATATTACGCAGACTGCCTCTTGCCTCCCGAGTTACTGGGATTATAGGCATGCAGCACTGCACCCAGTTTACACCAAAATCTTTTAAAAATGCCCTAACATTACAATCACTTTAAAAAAAAAATACTGAGGTGCAAATCTAACAAAACACACAGACAACTTGCAGTTAAAAATTATAAAATGCTAATAAAATAAATCAAAGATCGAAATAAATGGAGGGGCATACTGTGCTTGTAGACAAGAAGATCCAACATAGTGAAGTTATCAACTCTCCTCAAATTAATATACAAGTTAAAACTACTCCTATCAAATACCAGTAACATTTTAAGATGTATATTAAAATAATATCCCGAAATACATATGTAAAGGCAAAGTAACTGGAATAGCTAGACAATTTGGAAATATTTGAATTAAAAATGACTAAGAATTTTCCAAAATCAATGGTAAGTGCCAAATTATAGATCTTGGAAGCTCAGAATATGTCAAGTAGAATAAGACCAAAATACACAAATAACTCCCACATAATTATGCATATTATATTCAAACTGAAAAAAAAACATATACAAGGAGAAATTTTTTAATGAAGTCAGAGGATAAAAATACCTCATGTGGGCCAGGCGTGGTGGCACACACCTGTAATCCAAGCAACTCTGGAGGCTGAGGCAGGAGCATCATGAGTTCAAGGCCAGAGGCATCCCGCATAATTTAGCAAGACCCTGTCTCAAGAAAAAAAAAAAAAAGACACTGGGATTACAGCTCAGTGGTAGTCACTTCCAAAGTATGTGTGAGACTCTGGCTTCAGTCCCCCAGTATCCCCAAGAGAAAAAACAGCAGCAAAATCTGAAAAAAAGTTTCAAGAGAAAGACACCACCTCTCTTCCAAAGGAAAACCCATCAGAATTACATCAGACCTCTTAGCACAAACCCTAAATTCTAGAAAAGGGTGGAAAGATACATTTCAAGCCCTGAAAATAAATAATTGTCAACCAAGGTTATAATATCCATCAAAGTTGTCATTCAAAATTGATGGAGAAATACAGACATTCCAAGACAAACATAACTAAAGCCATACATGATCACCAGGCCAACACTGCAGAAGATACTTAAAGGAATCCTACACACAGGAGAAAGAAAGGTAGTCTTCAACACTAGAGCACAGGAAAGAATAAACTTCAAGGGAGGAACAAACTAAAGAGAAATAGGAAAGAATCAGTTATGTCTAACAAAAAAACCAACAAACTCAGAATATAATAAAGGAGAAAGAAAAGAAGAAATAATATGTGAACCATTCGGGAAAATATCCAACACAACAACCAGCAGACATTTCTCAATAATAACCATAACTCTCTAATTAAAAGGCATAGATTAGTCAACTAGATTAAAAAACAAGATGCAACTACTTGTTTTCTGCAAGAAACACATCTCACTGGCAAATACACCTACAGAGTGAAAGTAAGAGGATGAAAATTCACATACTAAGAAACTGGAAGCCAAAAAAGGAGGATTATCCATCCTTATAGCAGACAAGTAGATTTCAAGTTAAAATTAGTCCAAAGAGACAAATAAAATGACCACATCTTAATAAAGGGAAAAACTGACCAAGATGGTATAACAATTGTGAATATGTATGTACCAAACAAAGGTGCACCCAACTTAAAAAAGAAAAACACCGCTAGACTTACAGGGACAGATAGGTTCAGATACAATAATAGTAGGTGACTTCCATACTCCATTCTCATCAATAGATGGAACATCCAGAGAAAAAAATCAACATAAAAACTTCAGAGTTGAGCACAATAGATCAAATGGACTTAACTGACATACACAGAATATTCCACCCAAAAGCTACAGCATGCACATTCTTCTTAGCAGCCCATGGAACTTTCTGTAAAATAGATTGCACTTTATGCCATAAAGAAATTCATAAGAGAATTCATAAATTCATAACAGAAAAATCAAAATAATGTCCTGTATCTTCTCAGACCATAATGGGACATAATTAGAAATGAACAGCAAGAAAATTACAGAAATTATACAAATACACAGAGAATAAAAAATGCACTCTTAAATGACCAATGAGTATTTGAAGAAATCAAAGAGGAAATTTAAAAATTCTTAGAATCAAATGAAAATGTAAACAAAACTTGCCAGAATCTGTGGGATGCAGCAAAAGCAGTTGTAAGAGGGAAGTGTATAGCTATGAGTGCTTACACTAAAAAATTAGAGTGGGCCCAAGCAAATAACTTAATGATACACCTCACGCTCTTAGAAAAAGAGGTGCAACAAAACCCTAAACCAGTATACAGAAAGAAATAATGAAAATCAGAGTAGAAATTAATGAAATGGACACTAAAAGAACAATAAAAGAATTTATGAAACAAAGAGCTGATTTTTTTTGTGTGTGTGTGGTACTGGGGGTTGAACCCAGGGCCTCGTGCCTGCATGCTCTGCAAGTGCTAGACCACTGAGCTGCACCCCCAGCCCATTGTTTTACTTTTTGAGACAGAGTCTCGCTAAGTTACACAGACTGCCTCTGGTCTTGAATTTGCGATCCTCCTGCCTCCGCCTCCCGAGCCACTGGGATTACAGGCATGCGCCACCATGCCCGGCCAGAGCTGATTTTTTGAACAGATAAACAAGATCAACAAACCCTTAGCCACATTAACCAAAGGAAAGAGAGAGAAGACTCAAATTAAGAAAATTAGAGATGAAAAAGGGAACATTACAACATATACCAAGGAAACCCAAAGAATCATAGGGAATACTTTCAAAAATTATATTCTAAAAAACTGGAAAACTTAGATGAGATGGATAAAGATCTGCCAAAATTAAATCAAGAGGATATAAACAATTCAAACAGACCTATACCAAGCAGTGATAGAGAGTTTTACAATGAAGAAAAGCCCAAGACCAGATGGGTTCATTGATGATTTCTACAAGATCTTTAAAGAATTCTTAAAGAATTAACACCACTGCTTCTCAGGCTATTCCATAAAATATAAATGGAAGGAACACTACCACGCTCATTCTATGAAGCCAGTATTACACAGCATGCCAAAACCAGATAAAGATAAATCAAAAAAGAAACTATAGACAAATTTCCTTGATAAGGCTAGATGTAAAACTTCTCAATAAAATACTTACAAATCAACTTCAGCAACACATTAAAAAGATCATACACTATGATCAAGTTGGTTTCATTCCAGGGATACAAGGCTGGTTCAACATGCACAAGATAATAAATGTAATACAGCACATAAATAGACTCAGAAACAGAAATCACATGATCTTATGCATAAATGCAGAAAAGGCATTTGACAAAGTTCAACATCCTTTTATGATAAAAGTCTTGAACAAACTAGGAATTCAACGAACATACCTCAACATAATACAGGCAATCTATGAAAAACCTATAGCTAACATCATACTAAATGGGGAAAAACTAAGACCATTTCCCTTAAAACCAGGGAAAAGACAGGGTGTCCACTTTTTCCATTTTTATTCAATGCAGAAAATGAATCATTAGCCACAACAATAAGAGAAGAAAAAGATTTAAAGGAGAGCCATATAGGAAAGGAAGAGGTCAAATTACTCCTATTTGCAGATGACATGATTCTGTACTTAAAAGACCCTAAATGCACCACAAGAAAACTCTTATAGCTGATAAACACTTTCAGTACAGTAGCAGAATACAAAATTAACATACAAAAATAAGTAGCTTTTCTTAATATCAACAACCAGATGGAGAAAGAAGCCAGAAAAACAATCTCATTCATAATAGCTTAAAAACCAATAAAATATCTGGGAATAAAACTAACTGAAGAGAAGAATGTCCTCTACAATGAAAGCTTTTAAACACTAAAGAAAGAAATTGAAGATGACACCAGAAGGTGGAAAGGTCTCCCATGCTTGTGGATTGGAAGAATTAATATTGTGAAAATGTCTATATTACTGAACGCAATATACAGATTTAATGCAAGCCCCATCAAAATCCCAATGACATTCTTCACAGAAACAGAGAAAACAATACTAAGTTCATATGGAAGCATAAAATACCCTGAATCACTAAATTAATCCTGAACAGAAAGAGCAATGCAAAGGGCATCACAATTCCTGATTTCAATTTATACTACAAAGCCATAGTAACAAAAACTGCTTGGTACTGGCACATAAACAGATACGTAGACTAATGGAACAGAATAGAATATCCTGAAATAAACCCATGCAGCTATAGTCAACCGATATTTGACAAAAGTGCCAAAAATAAAAGTTGGAGAAAGGATGCTCTCTTCAACAAATGGTGCTAGGTGAACTGAATATCGTCATGTAGAAGACTGAAACTAGATCCCTCTCACTCACCTCATAGAACAACCAGTTCAAAATAGATCAAAGACCTTAATGTAAAACCTGAAACTTTGAAACTGCTAGAGGAAAACATAGGCATAGGCAAGGACTTTCTGAATAGCATCCCCAAATCAGAGGAACCAATAGCAAGAATTAGCAAATGGGATTGCACTGAATTAGAAGGCTTTTGCACAGTAAAAGGCACAATTATCAGAGTGAAGAGATAACCTACAGAAGGGGAGGAATTCTTTGCCAACTGTACTTCAGATAGGGGATTAATATCTAGAATATAATAAAGGGCTCAAAAAATTAAAGACAAAAAAGCAAAGTATACAATTAAAAAATGGGCAAAAGAACTGAACAGAGACTTCTCAAAAGAAGAAATACAAATGGCCAACAACCATATGAAAAATATGTTCAACATCCTTCGCCATCAGGGAAATGCAAATCAAAACTATACTGAGATACTATCTCACTGTAATTAGAATGGCTACCATCAATAAAGCAAACAACAAATGCTGGCAAGGATACAGGAGAAAGGAACCCTAATACACTGTTGGTGAAAATGCAAATTAGTGCAGCCACTTGGAAATCAGTATGGAAGTTCCTCAAAAACTAAAAATAGAACTACCACATAACCTGGCTATCCCACTCCTGCATTTATATTGGAGGGAATGTGAGTCAATATACCATAGGGATACATGCTCACCCATGTTTATTGTGGTGGTGGTCACAATTGTCAAGATACAGAATCAACCAGTTATCTACCGACAGATGAGTGGATAAGGAAATTGTGGTATATATGAACCATAGAGTTTTATTCAGCCATAAAGAAGGACAACATTATGGTATTTGATGGAAAATTGATGGAACTAGAGATCATCATTTTAAGCAAAATAAACCAGACCCAGAAAGACAACCATCACATGTTTTCTCTCATATGTGGATGTTGTTGTTTTTAGGTGCCATCGAGTCAGTATCAGACACATAGCAACCCTACGTACAACAGGCGAAACACTACTGTCAATGCTTTTCTGCTGTTCATAGGGTTTTCAGTGGCAGACTGATTTTTGGGAGTGGGTGGCCAGGTCTGTCTCCCAAGCCTAGAGCACCTGGTGTTCCCAGGTGGTCTCCTATCCAAAGTACTACCCAGGCCTAACCCTGCTTAGCTTCCCAGATCTAATGGGATCAGATGCCACAGGGCTATGGCTACAGGCATGTGGATGTTAAATTTCAATATATATTCATTACTAAAATATACAGGTCATGAAAGTAGAAGGGACCAAAGTATAGAAAGATATGGACTAATGAAAAGGGCAAGAAGAAAGGGTAACGGGGGGAAAGAAAAATATGTTGCCCTTACAGCAAAATCAAGATGTACATATATAGATAGATGTGTTGTTGTTAGGTCTGGGGTTTAGCTCAGTTGTTAAAGTGCTACTCCACAGTCTCTGAGAACCTGGGTTCCATCCCCAACACTGCAAAAATGGGAGAAGGATGTGACAATTCACTCCCAAAGCAATACTGAAACAATAAGCCATTGAAAATCCTATGAGGGTCACCGTGAATTGGACTCAACTGGACAATGTTTTTGTTGTTTTTAGGCACCGTCAAATTGGGTCTGACTCATAGCAACCCTATGTACAAAAGAAAGAATTTCTCTTTAACACTGTACCATGCTCAGCACTATGTCAGTGTTTCTCTGCTATTCATAGGGTTTTCAATGGCTGATTGTTTCAGGAGTGGGCTGCCAGGTCCTTCTTCTGCTTTTGCAGTGCTGGAGATTAAATCCAGGATCTCAGAGTGCACAGAGCAAGCACTCTACCAACTGAGCTAAAGCCCAGCCCATAGATAGATATACTCACAAAAAGGACATATAAGTAGAAAGGAGACCATTGGTGGGAAGGAGGGGTTCGGGGAGGAGGGTCATTAGAAGGTAAGAAGGAAGTGAATTTGAGCAATGTACAATGAAATGCATGCATGGAAATGTCATAATGAGACCCCTTATGTTGTACATTAAAAATTACCAATAAAAATATACTCAAAAAATAATAAAATATTGAATGAAAATAAAGCACCAACCTACAATTATATATCAGCAAACTTATTCTTCAAAAATGAATAAGAAAAATAAACCTCAGAAAAGCAAAACTAGAAACAGAGTTGTCAGTGGTTCAGTGGTTGTCAAGTGTATAGTCTGGTGTAGATAAAGGGTGTGGTTACGAGAAGGTAATATGACATTCCTGTAGTAATGGAAATACTCTGTATCTTGACAATATCCTGGTTGTGGTATTATACTGTAGTTTTGTAAGCTGTTACCATTGGATGAAACTAGGTCAATAGTATATACACTATTATGGTATAGTTGTATTTCTTACAGCTGCATGTGAATATACAGTTATCTGAAGTATAAAGTGTAATATAAAAAACTCTGTGTTCAGAATTGTTTCTCCTCCTCCTCCTTTTTTCCAACTCTTTTCCTCTCATCTCCTTCTCCTTCTGTTTGTTGGAAATATGCTTGATGTCAATAATAAAGACACAGTAGAATTAAAGATTTTAAGTTTTGTCTCAGTAAGGCAAATTTTCTCTTTGCAAAGAGGATGCAAGACGTGAGTCTAGTCAGCCAGCAAGCATGCAGGCTGGAAGTCTGTTGGTCTTTTTTATTCCCTAACACACCCTATCACTGGGTCTCACCCAATTGGTTAGGGTTTTGACCTCACAATCTCAGCTAAATCTGGTTGGCTAATAGTGAGGAGTAGAGAGGGTTTGGAGTATCCTAGACAACAAGGAAGTTAGAACAAAGAATCTTAAGTTCGCGCATGTCTGGCCATGTGGAGGGACGATAAGGAGGCTTAAGGGAGAATAGAGAGCCCATAGGATACTAAATATGGGGAGGGTGTAAAGCAGTAGAATAATTTTGTACAAAAGTAATTTGTAAGAAAAGATTACTTATATTCTCACAATTCAACCCAAGACAATTATTTCCTCTTTATCATCATGCTGAGGTTGATGATGCTAATAAGCCCTGTCAGAATGGAAGCACATACTGCCCTTGCAGCTCTGGGCAACAGACATCCACTTCTGTGTTGGGTTCATAACGCCCTCCTGCTCCAGGTGTGTATCCTGTCTGGTCCTGGGCAGAGGCAAAGTGTGGTGCTTATCTCCATGGCACCTTGAAGGGCTACAGATCTTGATTTGGATCCATGTAGCATCCTGGAAGGCATCTGCTAAAAGATGTCCCCAGGCCCTTGCCAGTGATATAACCCTTCCATCTTGCCATGATGCCTGTGTAGCCCAGTGGCTTTCTAAACCTTACATCAGTGGTTACTCTAGAGGCTTGGGGAGGAACTTCATGTGTTTTTGTCCACAAGTTTAAGTACATGTAAAATTGAGAACTGTCTCTGGCCTTTTCCTATCTTGATCCATCATGCCACCAGTTCTCCTCTACATCTGCTGGCTGCCACATCAGAGTGACTTGGGAAAAATCTCATTTCCCTGAGAACTTCTGTCCTCTGCTTCAAGCTCGTTACGAATTTCACTCCATCTTCCAAAATTCACACTGAAAAATAATTCCATCATATCCACCTTCCCCTAGATTTGGCTGCAAGAGAAACTGGTTCTACCGGGACATTTCTGAATTTTTCTGTCCTCCATCTAAGCTAATGGTTTCAAATTTAAGAAAGCAGACTGTGCTATCTTTGTTAGTCCCATTCAATACCATTTACCTTTCCCTCAGGGCAATGCAGAACTTCTTCTTAGTTTATCTGAGCTGAAGGGACATACCTTGGGATAAACAAGTGAGGAGAAAAGATTTAAAGAGCCTAGCAAGAAGAACAAATGACTGAAATTAGTACATGGGGAGAAAGGAGTTACACCACTTCTGTGAAGTATCTCAGTGTTATATGAAGTGTGCACATTTCAATGCTCCCAAAGACACCATGCCCCTCATAGCATGCTGGGCTTTGATCATGGGGCTTCAGCTATCCATGCTACATACAACTTGCCTTTCAACCTTAGTATAATCCTGCAAAGACCTTAAGACTCAAGAATCTCTTTGAAGCTGGGTGTAGTCGCATACATCTGTAATCCCAGGAATTGGGAGGCTGAGGAAGGAGTGTGAGTTCAAGGCCAGCCAGGGCTACATAGAGAGACTCTATCTCAAAAAACCCATAAGTGCATTAATTAATTTAATTTAAATTTTAAAACTTTTTGAAAATATTTAATCATGTGAGTTTTTCATGTTTCTTTAAAAAAAAAAAGGAAGAAACACATGTAAGAAAAAAAGAAGCATAAGAAGAAAAGCCTGAACAGAATCCCTAAGGGAAACAAACAATTTACAGCGACTTATCTTGATGTTTTCTTGACAATAAACCACCCCTAGCCGTTGTCTTCCAACTAGATCTTTCACTGCACTGGATCTGATTCCTTATGGACCCTTTGTGGTATCTTCCTGTTATAAATACAAAGGTGTTTTTCAGAAACTCAGCTCATATATTTGTTTGGCCTTAGCCAGGTGCTTACTAAGTCACCTCACATCCTGGTGCACAGGGTACTATAGATAATTAACATTGTGAATTCCCTATAAAAATCCAAACCAATGTACCCTTGGTCAAGGATTTCAAGCACAAGAAAATCCTTTGTGTGAACAGGAAACTGATTTGCGTACTTACTGTTAACTAGACAAACAACTCATAAGTGAATTGCATTTGTTCTCTTGGCAGCTCTGTTTGTATAAAGAGGCTTACGTGAAAGATTAAGACAAATTCTATCTTAAAACATTGTGCTATAAAACCGTACACCTGCCCAGAGTTCAAAGGATTGTGGTCTTATTACAGATTTTATAAGTATCAGGAAACTTTTACATGAAAAATGTTCACAGTTACAAACCTGAACATTTAAGGTGAGAATCTTCCCAAATCCAAGGTTTCTTAAGTTCTCAAGGTGAAAAGTGAAAGCCAGACTTATCTGCTTCCTAAAGGAAAGCCAACTAGACTGATGGTGTGGAGTGCTTTGGAAACTTTCAAAATCCTGTGGAGGAGGAGAACTGATGACTTTGAAAAGGCAAGGACAATATGAAGGCACTTTAAGATTCTTCGATAGAAGCTGATTTAGGATTTTGTTAACTCCAACAATGTTGTTATTGGTGCTGTGGAGTATAGCCTGACTTATAGTGACCCTATGTACAACAGAACAAAACAGTACCGGCAATGGGCCATGCCCAGCAATATTGTCAGTGCTTCTTTGTTACTCATAGGGTTTTTGATGGCTGCTTGTTTTGAGAATGAGCTGCTAGGTCCTTCTCCCAAGCCTACAGCACCTGGTATTCCCAGGCTGTCTCTCATGCAAGGACTAACCAGGCATGAGTCTGCTTAGCTTCTGAGATCTGATGGGATTGGACACGAGGGTGGTGTGGCCGTAGACAACTCTAGCAATAATGATTATGAAAAATTGCTGCTTCCTAGTTTATATGATGATTATCCTTTATTTTCTCTGAAAATTAATAGGCTGAGAAAAACAGAAGTAGGTAGGAAACATAGAAAAAGGTTTAGAGAAGCAACAAGCTTCAATCTTTCACCCAAGCTGAAAACTTCTGGGAAACTACCCACACACAAGATAACATAAACATCACCCAGGTGTGCAGTGGGTGTAGCAGGGAGAGGCCCATTCATCTGCGTACTAAGAAAATGACTGCTGTTTTTATTACTACCTGCAATTTTCAAATTAATGATCTAATACTGCACAAGATGAATAGACCACCTCTTGGAGGGTAGTTGGATTTATTTTTTTAACTCAAAGCAGGAAATGCTCTTGCTGGGCTCTGACCCTCTCTTGAAGCTGCTCTGGGCACCCTGCCAAGGTTTGCTCACTAGACCTCTATTCTATTTTTATCTCATCCAGTCCTTTTGCCTTATGCTTTCACTTCCTTTCTCACCTCTCTCTGTAAAGTACCTCCTGCATGTTTGGTAATAGAGGCAACCTGCGTTCCCTGGCTGTCTGCTTACAGCAGGGAAAAATCAGCTTAGGCACATGAAGTAATCACTTGCTGACTTTGTCCTAAAGACAAAGAAACACATAAAAATATACTAAAACTGGGACTAGACTATGAATTCATGGGGATTCCAGGCTGATTATGTTTCCATTAGATGAAACAAATGGTCTTTGGGAATTTTTACTATTCCTATGGATCCATCCTGTGTGGCAGACAAACAGGTGGGTCACTCATGGGCTCAATGCCAGCGAGTTTCCTCGCTCTACAGAGGAATTCATATACTGCCCAGTAGCAGACTTCCTTCTCCTGTCCCTGCAGAACAAGGTACTCAATCTCCTGGTAAAATGGGCTGTTTCTTTCACCAAAAGAATTAGATCTTAATTATTCACTTTCCAGACAACTTTTCTTTATAAAAGCTCCCACATGTAAGCCTCTTAGCAGTTTCTCATCAGTTTTAGCAGAGGTTTCAAACCAGCCAAATTAAAAAACACATTCATTTATTATTCAGTCTGTCTCCCAAGCACCTCTTCTCTTCAAATGTCTGTAGTGCTTCTGAGTAACTAATACATTCAATTCTATAAACCCAGCAAAAATCTCCTCAAAATAAAGCTGCCAGAGTTTAGCTCAGGTAGATAGAATCATGAAAGCTGCACAGAACATCACCTGTTGGAGTGCTGTTTGCTTTTATGATGGAAAAAACTGCACTGTAGGAGCTGCTGTCCAGGAAGCTCCCTTTATAGGCCATTGTGTGGTCCACTTGTTCATTTCCTGCTATTTCAGCAGGCAGGGGAGCACCCATGTTCAAATTCTGTTGTACTGCTTCCTAGGTGTGCGACCCTGAGGGTCATTCTTTTTCCCTCGCCAAGCCTTGGTTTCTGGCTTAGTACCATGCCAAACACAGTCTTATCTGGTCTTCTTTTCTGCATTTTCCCTTGGAGTCAGAGGTTATTTCCACCTAAAGGGAGAAAGACAAAGCATTGCCACGCAACGAACAAAGAATTAATGGTGTTCCTTGACCCTCCCTTAGTAAGATTTCCTATTTCCTGTGGCAGCTGCTGAAATTAGGGATTCACTGACTTGAATAGTTTCTGCTGACTCATTCCTCATCTTCCTGTGATGCTCACAACACTTTTTATCATATAGAGAAAGATATTTTCACAAGTGGTGATGAAAGCATAAATGTTTGTTGTACAAATGAATTAACCCAACTTAAAGGAAACTTGAGAAGATACAACTTTCTAAAAACTTAGGTAAGTATGCCTGGACCCCAAATGTACTATTCAACAAAGCACTTTGCAACCCAGAGTAAAAAGACTTGATATTTTGAGCAAGAATGCTTGCTTGGCCATAGGTTTCCCTATCAAGACTATTTGATGATGAGCCCAGAGAGGCCTGATCTTCCAAGTTGAAACAAGGTCAAGTTGTCTTGTCTGTAATATTTCATCAGGTGTATCCTGAATGCCATGTGTCAAAGGCTATTTTTATGCAGTACCAGAAGTCTTTTGTTGCTAGAGCAAAGAATAATAGATCAAAATCCCAGATATAAAATGATTTAGAAAGCACACAATGTTAAAAACTAAATAATAACAGTAGCTGTCTCCAGTGGTCATGATAAGGATTAAATGAGATCATATGTGTTACATACTCAGTACAGAGCCTAGAAACCACTTAGGAAATGTTAACCATTGTTATTTTTACCAAAATGTAAAACAGCGCTTTGAAATTTCACAGAGACTACAACCAAGCTAAAAATATGTGGCCATGCTTATAAATATGTATTCATGGCAAGTGTCTGCTTTTAATATCTTATCATTCTGTAGCAACTGTGTTGGTAGGGATTCTAGAAGTGGGGTCTGAGTCAGGAAACTGAGTGCTTGTGAATTATCACGTGAGTGTTCTTCAGTAAAAACCTATAGGGGGAAGAAGAAAGGAAGATAGGGAAGGAATATTGCTCATGGTCTCAGATTAAATCTACTAAGACTCCTCCTTCACCTTGATCTAGTGGGAGACTCTAGAACTTAAATAATACCACAAAGTTGTTGCCATTTGAGTTAAGGGGACCAGCCCTTTGTTCTACCATATCCATGAGTCATTTGCTATGGGCCACACTTCTTCCCCAACATGAAAGAGGTGAAGGCAAATCTCCAAAAATGAGGAAGTATGTTAGTCATTTTAGGCTGCCATACAAAAAATACCATGGGTTCCACAACTTACACAACAGAAATTTATTTTCTTATATGTATGGATGATGGAGTCCCTACTCAAGATCCAGCAGGGCTGGTTTCTAGGGAAGGTCTATTTCTTGGCTTACTGTTGGATTCCTTCTCACTGTCTTCATAAGCAGAGCAAGAAAAAGAAAGATTTCATTCCTTTCCTTTCCTTATAAGGCCACAATCCTATCAGCTTAGCTTTCACCTTTATGACCTCATCTAGCCTTAATTACCTCCTAAAGACTCTATATCCGGATACAGTCATATTGAGGGTGAAGGTTGCAACATATGAATTTGGGACAAACACAATTCAGCCTATAGCCAGAGGCAGAGGCATGTGTCACTCTTTAGCAGGCAACTGGCACATGGATGCAAAGGCCAGGTATAGTAGATTGTTTACAAAAATGTTGCCAATTCTTTCTTCTCTGCAGTCATGGTCTTTCCATATGACTTTGAAACTTCTTTACCCTTTGCGTCTGGAATGGCTTTGTGAATTATTTTGAGAAAAGAGATACCGTGGACATGACATTATGCCACTTCTAGAGCTTAAGAACCCCAGAGAGTATCCACTTGCTCTCGTGGAACAGCTGTAGAGGCCTGGATTGGCTAGTTGGATGATGACAGACATTGATCCAGGCATCAGCCAGCTGGCCGACCACCAGACACATGAATAGAGTGGCCAGCTCCTAGGCAATCCTCAAGCTGACCACAGACACATTAGTGAGTCCAGCTGAGATCAACTAGGCCAGGCTGGCTAGGTAGAACTACTCAGCTGACTGGTAGACCTGGGAGCAATAATAAATAGTGACCACATTCACACAACCACCAAGGTTGGGGTAGGGACAGAATTTGTTAAACAGAATAGATAACTGATATACCCAATAAAGGGAACCTACAAAAGGTATGGAGTAATGCAGGTCATCAAGGATCTTAAAGCAATACTACCTATAATGACACTTGTAATTGCTTTTCTTAGTGGGCCTTCTTTAAGGAATAATTGGATCCATGACTTTTTAATGTAATATAAAACTTAATCTAGCACAGAGACATTTTTTTCTCAATAAATATTGAATCAAACCCCTACTGTATGGTTCAGTTCCTATCTAGCCTCATAGTCATATATCTAGATTTAAAATCAGCTTTCATCTAAATGAAATATCAGTGTGAAAGTATAAGTAGAGTGAAAAATGTTACACAAACACGTGTGACTTTGAAAGGAGCTAATCTGTTGGCATCTGATCCTGTCTGATCATCAGGGTTGGGCCCGGTTAGTTCTTGTATGGGAGGCCATCTTGGAATACCATGTGCTATAGGCTTGGGAGAAGGACCTGGCAGCCTTCTCCTGAAACAATCAGCCATCAAAAACCCTATGAACAGCAGAGAAACACTGACATAGTACCGGGCCTAGCACAGTGTTGGCAGTGTTTCTTTCTGTTGTACATAGGGTTGCTATTAGTCTGACCTGACTCTATAGCAGCTAATAACAACAGTCTAAATAACCAGGAGTCCTTGTATACAGGTTCCCAAACTTCCCAAGATAAATCTGAAGTAGATTTTGAGAAATATGTTCAAAGTTGGACCCTTGCAATTATACTTCCTAAGAGATGAGATAAAGGTGGTCTCTAGGTTCTCAGCCTTTGCCAGGGAGTCTGAGTGATCATGCAGCAGAAAAGAGCCCATTGTGATATATCTCAGAGTACTTCTGATCTGACTTAAACATTTGTCCTACATTCTTCAACAGAGAGAATAATAAAAAAGAAAAGTCCTAATAGCATATATAAGTTCTAAACAAAGAATTAGCTTTCTAATTCACATTGGCTAGTTGAGTATAAAGGTTTATCATGGGGGGTAATCCCATTAAAATATTGGAAAGCCATATATGATATAAGTAAATAAACCTTAGCGTGTAGTAAATTAAAAAATGATGTCATCAACCAAATTTGTAGAGGTTATACAGTAGTTCAGACTACATTTAAAAGTAAAACCCAAGAGAGCTAAAAATGCCACAATCTCATTCAAAAGAAATATAAGGTTAAACAGAGTTTATTTTCCCAATTGTGACCCAAATAATTCAAGCAGCAGAAAGAGTGGGAACTAGGGGAAAGAACAGAATGAAGATAGTTGGTGAAGTGATTAATCAGAGGATATCAAAACATTTACATCAGTGTCCACCCACATCCCTGTTGTCATAAAGGAAGTGATTTCTTCTTAAAGCTACAGACTCCTGGATGGTCTCTAGATTCAAGCCCTGAGGACAGCTTTCTGCAGTGGGAGCTGGGTCATGGGAAACTGAGTACCTGAGGTTGGAGAAGCAGAGCTAGACTGTGGACAACCTATGGCCATCACCAGGGACTGAACTCCTGAATTCCTGGTAGGAATGGAGAGCTCAAAGTTCTGAATATTAAGGAAAACCAGTTGCAAAGATATCAAATATAATAACAAAATAATAACAATGAGGAAGTTCTAAACTCAACAAGTAGAATTAACCCCTGGGGAAATGATGGAATCACAGCAAATAAGAGAAAACTTTGAAAGAATGTAAGCACAAGAAACTAAATAAAGCTCCAAAATAAGCATGGTTTCCTCAAATTGCTTTGAAGGGATTCTGTGCTCAAATTTGCAATAAAAAAAAATCAACAAAGGAGATCTCTGAAGTAAGACACACCATCACTATCTACTGGTGGCCCAAACAGCAAAATATGCACAACTGAAGAGTCAAAAAGCCAGGAGATAGAACTGAGTGATCCTCCTATTATAAAGTTTAGAGGCAGAGAGGGGAAAAAGGTAAAAGAAAACCTGAAGAACATGAGGAAGATATCTGAGAAAATAATTTCTCATTTAGTAAGAGTTCCAAAAAAAATAAAAATAAAAACAGAAGAAAGGGGATAATGGTGGGAAAGAGACAATAAACTTACCAGTGAAAAAGTAAATGTCCTTATCAGATCTACAGATGAAAATCCTCCAAATAAAAACAAAAGCAGAACCTACTAGGCTCATGTTAATGAACCATCAGAACCCAAATAATAAAGAGACTATCCTGAAACACTTGGAAGAGAATAGGGGACCTATTCCTTGTAACAGGAAACAGAATCAAAGTAACATTGAACTTCTTACCTGTAATAAATGGTTGCTCAAAAACAATTCCAGGGGAAAGTCATTTTGAATCTAGATTATGGTACAGACCTAGCCAAAATCTCACTAAAATTAAGAATATATACTTATCTTTGGGAGAGTATGTTCTTGAATCCTTACTCCTCAGAAAATGTACCGGTTTTCTAAAATGTACCATTAAAAAACCCTTTTAAAATGTATCATTTAAAAAAGTATTTCTAAAAGAATTTATAAATATTCCAATGAACACATTTCATTTAATATATATTGAAAGAACAGTATGATTAATGGTAAGAGAATATAAATTCTTTTTCTTTTTTACTAGTATATATTATTTGTACAAAAGTGGTTTTTATTATGACATTTTCATAGATTTATGCAATGCCCTTCAAACATAGTCAAGAATATAAATTTTTTTTAAGCTTCGTGGAACATTTATAAAAACTGGCCAACTATTCATATGTGCACACACACATTCTCAATAAATTTCAAAATGTAAAAATTATTTCAGCCACATTTTTTAACTCTAATGCATACTACACTAACAACAAAAGAACAAAAAAATTCATTCACTTAAAAATTGTTCAGCATCTCTCTATAATAAATCTTGAATAAATCAAAAGTAGAAACAGAAGGTAAAAAAAATAGAGCTGAATGACAGGTAGAATAAGACCTTTACAATGTGGTAAAGTAATATGCAAAAAAAAGTCTTAAAAACTTAATAAGAGAATATTAAGCCAGGCATGGTGGTGTATACCTGTAATCCGAGCATTTGGGTGGCTGAGATAGGAGAATCATGAGTTTGAGGCCAGCTTGGGCTGCATAGTGAAACTCTTTTGTCTCAAAATAAATAAATAAGTAAACAAAAAAAAAAAAAAAAAAAAAAAAAAAAAAAAAAAAAAAAAAAAAAAAAAAAAAAAAAAAAAAAAAAAAAAAAAAAAAAAAAAAAAAAAAAAAAAAGAAAATGTAATAGGAATTACCTAAGTACTTGAATTAAGTAGCTTAATAAAGGTAAATAAGTACAAAAAATTAGGAATAAAAGAAGATAATTATAAAACAGAACACTAAAAGTAGATTTGATTAATAAAACATTGCCTTTTTGAAAAACAGATAAATTAGGGTAGAAGTCAGCATGATGGATGGCAAGGGTCTTATAAGCTGAACTATGAGGCTTGAACAGTATTCTGAAGGCCATGGAGGAGCCACAGTAAAGATTTGCAAGGGGAGGAATGACATGGTTATGTGTGTGGTTTAGAGAAATCCCTCCTGCAGCAATGTGAAAGGAAACAGGAGAATGTAACTGGAGATACTAGCAAGCAATCTTTGCAAGAGACGAAATAAAGCAGTGGCAGTAGGAGAGTGGACAGAAGAAAGATTCCAGAGATTTTTAGAAAAAAATAAATCACTGGCATTAGTGACTAACTGGATAGCAGGGGTCAGGAAAGTGGGGGAGAAGCAGATTTGGAAAGTGAGAAGAGGATTTCACATTTACACATACTGAAATTGAGATACCACTAAGTTATCTAGAAGGAGGTGGCACACTGGCCACCAGATAGTCAGACAGACAGTGTGCAGGAAGTCTAGGTTAAGTATATAAATTTGGGGTTAATTTAGGTCCAAGAGTAATTAATTGTGGATCCAAAAAATGATTTTGTCTTTGGTACCAATTCAGATCCATTTGTACCATTAAGATAGATCAAGGGGACACACCTATCTTTGGAGTGTTGGGCAGGCTATATTGTTAATACATTGTTAAAATCAATATTAATGTTAACAATGGGGGTTTTTGTTCATTCTTACTGTGAGTGCACCTTCTGCTGCTTATTTTTCTGCAAGGAAGCACAGATGCCAGGGGATGAGATGATGTGATTCCCTAATTGGCGGGTATTGGGATCTCCCTTGTGGTTCTGGCTGTTTTTAGTGAAAGAACTCTTGGCCAGCTGAGCCACCCTCACATCAGTGCCTTCCATTGTAAACACTCTACAGACATCTTGAGGTAGCCGCAACTGCTTGCTACAGGTCCTGGAATGTGGCCCCAGCCACAATTGTTTCAAGTAGCTTGCACTGAGCTGTCTCTGTAACCATTTTCATCCAGACCAGAGGGGGAGAACTTCTGATGACCTAGAAGAGGGACTAATATAACTGGTGCAAAAGGGACAATGTTGTGATTGGTGTAAATACAAACCCTTACTTGCATGACAGGATCCCTGTTATTGGTGCAAACACCTCCTGTCTGGCTGTATAAGTAGGCTGTTCAGCTCATTCAAGCAAGCAAGCTGTGAGTTCCCGGGCTTCTTCCCCTGGTGTTGCAACATTAAGGCCAATAAAAACCTTCTCTTGAGTGGTCTTTCTGCCTACCTGTAATATCATGGCTAACCTAGTAATACAAAGAAAGAAAACAGAAAAGGTGGACACAGCAATGGTGGTGACAGCAGCAACAAGGATAGCAAAGCAGCAAAGGCACAACTGGTAGTGGATCTGCAGAAGCAGGGAGGTTGTCCTGCCACCTCTGGCAGCTCCAATTAATGGCAGTGGGCCCAAGAACCACTCCAGTTGGAGCTGGCACCTGGGAGTCATGAGGATCCCACTGCCTGACAAGAAGCAGTATTGCCCTGCCCCTGTATAACTCAAATGACACAGGCAGTAGAGCAGAGATGGATGTAGCTCTGACAGCAAGCCAGAGGGGAGGGGCTACAAGAACAGAAGCCTTAGAGAGGCAGAGCCTATTAATTGGCTGTTGAATGGTAAAGTGGAAAGGCACTGGCAACTGCAACTGGTATCTGCAAAAGAGAAGTCAATAGCAGAAATAGTGGGATCAGCAGAAGAGCAATGATAGCTGTCTCCCAAATGGCAGCAACAGTGACAGCGGCCATTACTGTAGCAGGTGAAAAGTTCCAGAAGAATGACCAAGGAAGGAAGAAGAGGGATGGTGGAAGTAATGAGAAGGTGAAAATGGGTAGAGAGCTGAGGCAGAAAGATAGAAGTCTGTAAAGAGCCACAAAGGGAAAACTGAAGGCGTTCATCACAAGAAGAGTGCCAGAGAGCTGCCAGATCTTTAGGGCTAAGGCTCTTAGGTCCCCTGGTCCTGGGAACTGCAATACTGACCACTGTCAGGGCTGAAGATCTTGATATCTAGACCTGCCCAGAAGCTGCAATGCCAGTTGCTACTAAAGGCTGAGGATTCTCAACTCCTCAGAGCTGTAACACTCATGAGATGAGGATTCCTGACCTCCTCAGCTTACCTAAGAGCCATACACAGACCCAGGACTCCCAAACCTCTTGGCCTGAATAAGAGCTGTAACACTAGAGAGTGCGGCTTGCTGCTGCCACTCCAATTTGTCTGTTGCCACCACTTGCTGCTGCCAAATGCCAAGAGACACAATAGCTGCCCAACACCAGCATTTGCAGGGCTTCTCCTTGCCTTCATGATTTCTATCCAGGCAGAGCAAAAGGACTCCAGCCAACTAATTGGTGACAGTGTTAGACTGTAGTACTATGAGGCCAAGTCAAGGCTTAGCAGGAATGAGTGTCAGGACAAATCAGTAGTATGTGCCATAAGCACAGGTGAGAGATGTGGTAGCAGCCATACAGTACACTAGCTGACCCTGCAATAAGCAGAGTTGAAGTCATGAATAAGGATGCCCCCTGGAATAAGGATGCCCCCCAGAAAGAATGTAGCATGAGAAGACAATAGTGATTAAATGGATTCCAGTGAATGAATCACCAATATATAGGAAATTGATTTTTTTAAAAAGGCTAGTCTTAGCATAAATTCAGCAAGTTTTATCAGCCTG
The DNA here is from genome assembly GCA_007922755.1 of Pedetes capensis. Lineage (NCBI taxonomy): Eukaryota > Metazoa > Chordata > Mammalia > Rodentia > Pedetidae > Pedetes > Pedetes capensis. The sequence goes on from VMDO01021264.1 coordinate 28,092, forward strand.
GTTTTTAAGCATGTTACACTTTTTAGTGTTTTATTGGTTGTACAAAATAATGAGTTTATTTTTCTTTTATTAATATATATTTATTGTACAAAGTAAGGGGTTTCATTATGACATTTCCATATAGCAGGCTTGCCAAAAATTATGCATATTTTAAGAAATAGTATCTATGTATTGCTTTTTGAAGTTGAATTGAATTACAGTAGCAATGTGTAGTATAAGGTTTGCTCAAAAGATGGTGTTAAACTGATGTTAGCACCACCATGAGACAGACAGGACAGTCATAGAAAATGACAGAAGCACAATTGTGGTTTGAGGAGTGCAAGACCCTTTTGAAGTTGTATTTGAAATTCAAAAACATTGTGGAAGGAAAATGACAACAGAAGTATGAATATCAAGAGAACTTCTAACTTACCTAATAATTGCACACATTCATGATAGATTTGAGATGCATGGTACTATGTATGATGTGCACAAGGGAAGATATGAGTGGCTTGCACAGCAACAAGTCCTGCCTTTTCTACTATGGTAACTGTTTTGAGCACCTCTTGTAATTGCAAATTTCAAATATGACTTGTATTCATCTTTTGTTATTGATATATTATTACAATTTTAATATATTCTTTTTTCTTTCTAAAAATGATATACTTTTGACACCCTTTATATAAATATTGTACATATATAAAATGTACTTTTAGCATATTCACCTCCTGTATTACTCTTTATTATCCCCCTCTCCCTTTCCCCTTCTCCTTCTATATCCCTACAAGTACAAGTCCCTCTTTTAGTTTCAAGTCCTCCTTTTTTCTTTCCCAACCCCCCAACCCCACCAGTTTCCACGTGAAAACATGTGATAGCTGTCTTTCTAAGTCTGGCTTATTTCATTTAGCATGATGATTTCCAGTTCCATTCACATGTTATTCTGATCACTAGGAGTCACAAAGAGTTGTCTGGGTTGTGCGTGTAATATAACCAGGAGATTTAAAAGTTACAAGAATCAATTGACTTTGCTGCTTTATAACTATACCCACAGGAATTAAAACTGAAAGAACTATTAATAAAAGTGCTTGGGTTCACTGTCTCCATTTATTTTTCAGTGCTGGGAATGGAAACCAGAGCCTAACACATTCTAGGCAAGTGCTGTATCACTGAGCCACACTCCCAGCCCCTAATTTCCATCAATACAGAATTTCTGTCCATTGCTTTGTACTTTTAATCCAAGCCTCATATATTTTAGATCCAATAACTATAGTCTAAATTTCTAGAACAAATGCTTTCTTTGGCTATTCTCAATACACTCCATTGATTTTTCCCCCATCCAATAAAAATAGAAATAGCCTACCAACTTTATTAAATTTAAATTACATTAAAAATTTATATACTAATGCTGAGTTCTTAGAGATAAGATGGCCTAAATGAGGAGTGGAAGAAACTTCCATAAACAACTAGAACATAAAGACCATTATAGTACTCTTGAATCTGAATATGTGGCTCCTGGATGACAAAGCATTTTGGTCGTATTCTGCTGTCATGAAAAAAGCCTTTCACTGGAAAGCAGCATGGATTTTTGTCTGCAGTGTGTCAACCACTACCATGAAACCCTGAGTTAATTAGTTGGTTATTGGTGACCAAATTATCCCCATTTGCCTGATCCTTTCCCAGTTTTAGCACTGAAAGCACTGCATTCCAGGAAAGCACTCAGGACAGTTGGTTGGTCACCATATTGATTGCTATCTCTGAACCTTGATTTCCTCATTTGTAAGACAGAATGACTGGATTAAATGATCAGCATAATTTCAGACAGCTCTAAAATTCTAGAGACAGAACAACTGTACATGCAAAAAAAAAGTGGTTTTTTGCATGATACAATTTGTCCTGCAATGAAAAGCCAATTCTTAAAACATACTATGTCAGCTGGGTGCCATGGTACACATCTATAATAATGCCAGCTCAGGCATTATAATGGGAGGCTCAGGCAGGAAGACTGCAAGTTTGAAGCCAGGGGGAACCTGAACAATTTAGTGAGACCCTGTCTCAAAAACAAAACATTTGAGAAAAGAGGGCTGTGAGTGCAACAGTGGTATAGCCCTTGCCTAGCATGTGTGAGGCCCTGGGTTCAACCCACAGAAGCACAATAAATAAATAAATAAATAAATAAATAAATAAATAAATCCCACAAATATATTACCTTTATTTATATCACAGTAACTTATTTATTTATTTGTTTATGGGCTTAACAGAGAAAAAGATACACTACATGTCTTCAGCGTGGGAGCATTGGATTCCTATACAGTATAGTATTTTATGTCCCTAATATTCAGTCCCACAGGATTATACCAGTGGGTCACACCTCACTAACACAGAGCAATTTAACATTTTTTTCATGGACATAAAGCTAGGAGAATTCGAGCAATAGAGAAGAACTGAGCACCGCACAGCCCGGAAGTGTGCCCCATTTTGAAACTAAGAGGCTTCTACTTCACAGTTCTACCCATCCTGGACCAGCCAACATCAGCTCTGTTTCCTTTTATTCAGTGGCCATCAACAACAAAGGTCCTGAATAGAGATCAGCCTCCAATTAGAATGAAAGCAGGGCTTTGTAAAGCCATGAATACAACATGCAGTGACCTGGTTTGTACAGGACTGATCAAAATAAAAGGGAAGCTTTCTCTAGCTGAGACCAAGAGGTTGCTTATCTTTGTGACTCCCAGTATTGAGTCCCTCGGAAAGACAGCAGGTCCAAATGTGTGTATGTGGTTGTTTTTGCTGTTCCCCTATTCCCATGAACAATTCACTTTCAGGTATTTCCATTTTTCTGAGATGTAAGCAGTTATCAGAAGGGCCATCTGAGTTTTACTAGTGTCACCTCTCTGGGAGGTATTTTACAGCACCAAAAGAAAACTGGCCTGTCCTTTTCCATTAGAGTTTGTCAAGTCTAACAATGTTTTCTATAGGGAAAAAATAAAGGAAAACTAAATATGAGGCATTCAGATTCTGTGATTCATGCCACACAGTCACTGACTTGCTTAGCCAACTTAGTAACAAACAATTGAGTCAGAAGTTCTCCCTCTCTCTTTCTCTTAGTCGTGCTGTATTTTCTTTAGTGAAATATAAAAACATCTTCTCTCCAACCTATCACCTAAAGACCATTTCACCCACTGCTCTGTTTGACTACTAGCATCTTATCTCTCTTCATCAGTGGTGATACAAACTCCTTTTCCTCGAAGAAAAATTTGTTGTCTTTGCCAATAACAAAAACATTGGACAGCTGGGTGGCAAAGCTATTTCCATTGGCATCTTTTGCATAAACCACACCAAAATATCCAGATGTCTCTATGGGTGATCACACCAATTTTTCCCCAGTTAGTACCTTTAGTCAATATACATAGGTTACTAGTGTCAATACTGATGAACTCTATTACTTTGCCAGTCTCCAAATCAATCTAAATGGAGTCATTCACCTTGAAGGGATCAGGATATTGAGAGGTAAGAGCACTGTGGGTCACCATATGAAGGACTCCTTTTGTGCCCATAAAGATCTTTCTCACTATGCACAACTTGTACTTGACTTCCTCAAGTATAATATGATGAGCAGCAAAATGACCCTTGATGTCATAGATCAGACAAAAATTCTCTCTGGTTTTGTCAATACTAATGATGTCCATGCCTGCAGCCATAGACCTGTGGCATCACATCCTGTCAGATCTGGAAAGCTAAGCAGGGTCAGGCCTCGTTAGTACTTAGATGGGAGACTGCCTGGGAATACCAGGTGCTGTAGGCTAGGATTGCTACTATGAGTCAGATACTGACTCCACAGCACCTAACAACAACAACGACATCCATAAAACCATCTGGGTAAATTATATCAGGGCTGGGATTTAGCTCAGTTGGTAGAGCGCTGCGCTGCAGTCTCTGAGGTCCCCAGTTCAATTCCCAGCACCACAAAAATGGGAGAAGGGCCTGGCAATCCACTCCCAAGGCAATCCTGAAACAGTCAGCCATTGAAAACCCTATGAGGGTCGCTATGAGTCGGATACCGACTTGATGGCACCTAACAATAACAACAACAAGTTATATCAGTTCTGACTCTGCCCTCAATCTTAAGGAAGTGCTACATGTGAATCTTCTTTACTTCCTCTCCTGTTGTTGTTGTTGTTGTTAGGTGCAAGGTTTTAATGTTTCGTGATTGCCTCAGGAGTGGATTGTCACATCCTTCTCCTGTTTTTGTGGTGTTAGGGATGGAACCTGGGTCCTCAGAGAGTGTGGAGCAGCACTCTACCAACTGAGCTAATCCCCAGCCCCTTCACTCCTGTTAGGCACACTTAAGTCTGTTCCTGAATAAGAAAATGATGTTCCTAAGAAAGTGATGGGGCTGGGATTTAGCTCAGTTGGTAGAACACTGTGCTGCAGTCTCTGAGGTCTCGAGTTCAATTCCCAGCACCCCAAAAATGGGAGAAGGGCGTGGCAATCCACTCCCAAGGCAATCCCGAAACAGTCCCCATTAAAAACCCTCGCTATGAGTCAGATGCCGACTTGACCGCACCTAACAACAACAAGAAAGTGATGAGAGGCAGACATCCTCCCAGCTTTTGGGGCCCAGTGGGTAGACAAGGTGCAAATACACCAGTCAATTTACCCAGCATCCAGTGTAGCTACTACCTACTTTTTTCTTATACTTCTTAGGAATATAAGCCATAGGTATGCTGTTAGGTTGTTGTTAGGTGCCGTTGAGTCGAGTCTGACTCATAATGACCCTCATAGGGTTTTCAATAGCTGACTGTTTCGGGATTGTCTTGGGAGTGGGTTGCCACATCCTTCTCCCATTTTGTGGTGCTGGGAATCGAATTCAGGACCTCAGAGACTGCAGAGCAGCGCTCTACCATCTGAGCTAAATCCCAGCTCATAGGTATGCTAGGAAGAGAAAAATCACATCAGAAGTTCTTATCTGAACTTTTCAAACAGCAGAAGAAAGGCTAACTTCTTTTCTCAAGGCACTGAATTGTGTTTAAAATATCCTGGATAGTTAATGACCCATTAAAGGAATGGGAGATGGATCCAGAGATGCATGTAGTTCCAGAATGAGAAAGACATATTTTAATAATTGTTGTTTAGTCATTAGCATCTAGTAAATTAGAATTCTGATACAGGGAAGATAGAAATCAGCAATAATTTTTTATTTGTAGAGAACCAAATACAGAGTGGACTTAAACTCAGTTTCTCTCCTCCTTAAACATAACTTCCTACATCCCACACAACACACTCTTTACACTAGTAGTATTCCATATCCACCACCATTTATTCCACTCTACATTTCCAATCTTGGCTCCTATTTCCAAGTTCAAACATTGTTCTTTGACCATTGTCTTCTAACTCTGAGCCTTTCCACATATGTAATTCCCTTGTATAATGCCTTCCACCTGGGCCACCCTCTCCATCTCCGTCTTCCTCTAAGAATCCTGCTTTCCCTCTAGTCTCCACCTTTTCACAAAATCTTTCCTGAGTGCTCCAGCCCACACTAATTTCTCCTGCTGGTGAATTCTTACAGTTCATGTTGAGAGATTTCATTAGACACTAACCCAGTTATGTTTACTGTTTTTACATACATATACATGTCTTACCTCCCCCAACTAGGTGCTTACAGCCTTAAGGGAAGTGACTTTATCCCTCACTGTTAATAAATTGAACAGTACAATTTATTTTTTCCTGATTAGGTAACAAAAGCACGCTTTTCCATGGAGATTAGGAGACTTGCCCATTGACCTGAGTGGTATACATATCTTTTGGATTTTACCCATGGTTCCTGGCTAATACCTCCTTCTCTAAGGTATGTAATTCAAACTTTAATATTTCACCACTTTTCTGTGGAGTTAGCAATAGAGAAATTCTCTGACCTGCCTCATTTGATATAAGATGGTAAGACCTCCTTTTCAGAAGAGGGTCCTGCCCCCTACACATGAGGAAGGAATGCTGAAGAATCTGAACTGATAAGCCATGATGGGTTTTCCCTAATCATATGACTGTTCATGCTTCAATCATGTCTCTGCAATGAAGTCTCCATAAAAATCCCAAAGGGACAAGATTCATAGAGCTTCCAGATAGTTGAACACATGGCAGTTGCCACAGGGAGGCATGCCTGAAGAGGACATGGGAGCTCTGCACATTTTCTCCCTATCTTTCCCAGTGCCTCTTTTCATCTATATTCTTTATAGTACCTTTTATTAACCAGTAAACAGAAGTGTTTCCCTGAGTTCTGTAAACTGCTCGAGCAAATTAAACCCAACCAGGGTGTTATAGGATCCCCAGTTTGTAGCCTGTCAATCAGAAGTACAGGTAACACAACCTGGAGCTTGCAATTGGCATCTGAAGTGGTAGTAGGGAGGAGACTTGGGGACTGATCTCTCAACCTGTGGGATCTGATGCTATCTGTAGGTAGACAGTGTTAGGATTAAATTGGATGAGAGGACACCCAGCTGGGGTTTGAGGCAGAATTGCTTGTTTACTTGTTGATAGGAAGAAATCCCCACAACTCTGAGGTCACAGGAGTCTTCTGTGTTGATTGAATAATAACAGGCTCCAAGTGATAATAGATAATAATAATAATAGACTCCAAAGGGATTTTAAAATTAGATACAATTGACAAGCCACTTGTCCAAAGCCAAACAGAAATTAGGATGAAAAATGTGGCAATAACCCCTGGCTGAAGAGGGGAAATATTTAGCCAAGTAATCAGTTTGGTTCTAATTCTTCTGTCAAATACTGATTCAGAGGTATTATTAATTGTCATGGTGAATAGACTAAAGGATAATCAGATTGCGAGGCACGCTTGCAAACCAAGCCAAAGCTAGAGTAAGGCCAATTTCCCCTTTCACTTCTCTTCTTATTAAATTTATCTTCACAAGAAACTGATTGGGCTAGAATAATTGAGTGTGTTTATTGAAAAATTGAGAGAAAATTAGACTCTCCAAGTACATGATGAAACTTTCAATGACTATTGGCAAATTTTAGTGAAGAAGTAAAGAATATAAAAAAGACCAAAGGTTTAGAAATGAGCCTACTCAACACCCTGGAAAGGGATGCCTATGAGGCTAATTACTAATCTAGAGCTTTGTAAGGATCTCAAATGTTTTGTGCTGTCTTATGCACTTCTCTCTCTTTCACTCTCTTCCCCCCCCAATATTTTTAGCATCTCATTTTCTATAAGACATATAGAGCTGTCACAAGTAAATTTAATATGCAAGTGCAGCTGTACTAAATGTAACAAAGAATTACTACTAAGGAAGTATTTTCCAAAAGGAGTAGAAATAGATGACCAACCACAAGGAATCATTTTCATAAGGCACACTTCGTAGAATTTACATAAAATCACTGGACCTATGTATGAGAGAGTAGAAAGACACTTGGGATTGACAGGACCCTAGAAAAATTCTTCTGGTGTGGTTTTAAAATGTATTTCTGATCCTTCTCATGGAAATTAAAATGTCACCAGGGGTGGTGGTGGTGTGTTGTTAGGTGCCATCGAGTTGGTATCCGACTCATAGCAACCCTCTGTACAACAGGGGAAACACTATTGTCAGTGCTTCTCTGCTGTTCATAGGGTTTTCAATGGCAGATTGATTTTTGGGAGGGGGTTGCCAGGTCCTTCTCCCAAGCCTACAGCTTCTGGTGTTCCCAGGTGGTCTCCCATCCAGGTACTAACCAGGCCTGACCCTGCTTAGCTTCCG
>VMDO01021265.1:0-35767 GCA_007922755.1 Pedetes capensis
GGTGTCTCTGTGGTATGATGACTCATCTCCCTTTGGGTAAATTCCCAATAGTGTTATAGCTGGGTCATATGGTAGATCTATTTTTAGTTTTTTGAGGTACCTCCATATTGATTTCCATAGTGGTTGCACCAATTTACAGCTCCACCAACAATGTAAAAGTGTTCCCTTTTCCCCGCAGCCTCGCCAGCATTTGTTGTTGACAAAAGAAATTTCTATTGCTTCAGGCACCCAGTGTGTGGGACTTGTCACAGCAGCCGCAGGACACTAATACAATAGCCAAGGGGAGGCTGCAGCTCTAGCTCCAGCCTCAGGAACATCAGCGTGAGACAGCTCAGATACAAAGACCAGCAAGTAGGCTCGGGTAGTCAAGGTGAGGCCAAATGAAGCTGGAGCCACAAGGAGAGCAGTGGAGGCAATGGGACCGATGACATTCAAGGGACATTTTCAAGGGATGGCTACAATTATTTCCTAACTAATAGGACGTGAGGAGAAAGGAAAGTGGGGCTATATAATCACACCGTTCTTACCGTGGGCATTAACCCTGTTGTTGCCGTTAGGTACCATCAAGTCAGGTCCAACTCACAGCAACCCTATGTACAACAGAAAGAAACACTCCCAGACACTGGGCCCTGCCCGGCACTATGTCAGTGCTTCTCTGCTATTCATAGGGTTTCCAAAGGTGATTGTCTTGGGATGGTTTTGGAAGTGGCTGCCAGGTCCTTCTGCCATTTCATGGTGCTGGAGATCAAACCCAGGGCCTCAGAGAGCACGGAGCAGCACTGTACCAACTAAGCCAAATCCCAGCTCCTAACTCTCCATTAGGGCTTTTGTAATCTCAAAACTTCACTCCTCAATTTAGATTTAATACTATTATCCCATGACATAATCGGGGCTGGGATTTAGCTCAGTTGATAGAGCACTGAGGTCCCAGGTTCGATTCCCAGCACCACAAAAATGGGAGAAAGACGTGGCAATCCACACTTCTGAGGCAATCCCAAAACAATCAGCCACTGAAAACCACATGAGGGCCACTATGAGCCGGACACAACTTGACAGCACCTAACAACAACAACAATATGACCTAATTGCCTACAGCCATAGCACTGTGGTGTCTGATCCCATCAGATCTCAGAAGCAAAGCAGGGTAGGGCTGGCCTGGTTAATACTTAGATGGGAGATCAGCTGGGAATATCAAGTGCTGTAGGCTTAGGAGAAGGACTCGACAACCCACTTCCAGAAAAACAATCTGCCATTGAAAACCCTATGAATAGCAGAGAAACAGTAACAATACTGTTTCGCCTATTGTACGCAGGGTCGCTATGAGTCGGATACCAACTCAAGGACACGTAACAAGAACAACATGACATAATCTGTATCGGCTCCTCCAAGAGTGCTTTTCTTTCTTTGTGAGAGGCATGTGACTCATTACAGCACTTTTCTGATGTGGACATTTCAGAGTGAAGCATAACACAAAGTTACTTCCAACTTTAGAGTTTCTATGACTAGATCAGAATCATCAGCCACAGGGCTGTTAGATACTGAATGAAATTACTAGCACAAGTAATGTACAAGTCCTGATTCTGATTTGATTACCAACTTGGAGTTGGGAAGGGAAGAGTGGGAGGGGGTGAGAGGAACAAGGGGAGGCCGAGGAAGTGAACAAAAGTACATGATATAATTGTATAAAATGCCATAATGAAGCTCATTATATTGTACACTAATTTTTAAAAGTAGAAATTAAATTTAAAAGACTAAAAAAATAAGAAAAAAAACTTCTAAGTAGAAAAATGCCCGCAGCTGTAGCCCTGTGGCATCTGATCCCGTCAGATCTCGGAAGCTAAGCAGGGTCGGGCCTGGTTAGTACCTGGATGGGAGACCGCCTGGGAACACCAGGTGCTGTAGGCTTGGGAGAAGGACCTGGCAACCCCGTCCCAAAAATCAATCTGCCATTGAAAACCCTATGAACAGCAGAGAAGCACTGACAATAGTGTTTCCCCTGTTGTACAGAGGGTCGCTATGAGTCGGATACCGACTCGATGGCACCTAACAACAACAACAAGAAGTAGAAAAATATAAATATATGTAGCATATATATATATGTATCAGGATCTCTCTCTCTCCATATATATATATGTGTATATATATATATATATACACACACACACATATATATATAGTGGTGGTGGTTAGGTGCCGTCGAGTCGAGTCCGACTCATAACGACCCTCATAGGGTTTTCAATGGCTGAATGTTTCAGGATTGCCTTGGGAGTGGGTTGCCACATCCTTCTCCAATTTGGGGTGCTGGGAATCGAACTCAGGACCTCAGAGACTGCAGAGCAGCACGCTACCAACTCAGCTAAATCCCAGCCCATATATTTCCTAAAAGAGGCTTCTAAGGTTTAAAAGACCCTAAAAACTGACTTAAGAGTCATAATCATCTGTCCTGCATGTGATCATCTCAAAAATACCAGCACACTAAAGCCTTCTTCCATCTAGTTAATTTTGAGCGTGTTCTGTTGGTACTATTGTCCTGATCAATTTTACTATCTCTTCACACAATTTCCTAACCTCCTGGTTGTTGTTTCTATTTCATTCATCACAACAACACAGACAGGAAGTCCCTCTGGGACGTTTTAACTCATCCAATATGACGATGCGATCCTTTGTTAGCCTGCCTCCAACTAAACTCTGTGGTTTATTTCTAGCATCATGCATGCATCAGGCTGCTTCCACGTACACTGACTCTGGTTCTAGTTATTTTTTACATCACCCTACATCAAAAGAGTTCAACATTCTGCATACACATTGTCATGGCATTCCTATGTGGTAGGGTAGATCAAAACGTGATTCTCATGTTTCACATGGTAAACGGAAGCCAAGCTCAAATGACCATGCAGCACAAACTCCAGCAGAACTTGGAAAGTGCCTAGCTCATACCATTCATCTGGCCTCCCCGCCTGTTCGGTCTTGGGTTTGGCTCCCATGGCTCCTCAGTTCCTTTAGAAACAATGGCATTTCAATATGTCTACATTCCACAGGGGGCTGGGGTTTAACTCAGTTGGTAGAGCGCTACTCAGCCCTCTCTGAGGACCCAGGTTTGATCCTCAGCACCACAAAAAAAGGGGGAAGGACGCGGCAATTCACTCCCAAAACAATCCCAAAACAAACAACCATTGAAAACCCTATGAGTTTCACTGAGTCAGACCCAACTTGACAGCACCAAATAACAACAATATTCAATAGGATATTGCCCAGGACTCATTGCACAATGGTGATGTGCCCACAACAGTGAAAAGACTACGCAGAAATAGGGTGAAAAAGAAAACCTCTATTCAGTGCTTAGAGTGGGGGGAGAAGAATATTTCAGGTGGAAACATCAGTTTTCTGACAGATCAGGAGGAAAACATGAGCTTCTGGGGTTCCAAAATCAGGGAAAGGGGAAAGAAAATACAAGGCAGCCAGAGGACTCTTCCACCTCAACTCACCTCGTGGGAGAAGAGAGAAAGGGCTTCTGACTGACCAAAAAGTAAAACAATGCTCTAGGAAACGGTCACCAGTCTTCATTCGGTTCTCACAGGAATCTTGGAAGCATCCTTCAACTTCTACAGAGGGAAGACCAAGCCGTCAAGAAGCCCTCGGGCATGTCCTGGGTCCTCTAACTCATGAGTGTGACAGTCCAGCCCAAACTTTTTTTTTTTTTTTTTTTTTTGTGGTACTGGGGGTTGAACCCAGGTCTTGTGCTTGCATGCTCTGCAAGTGCTGGACAACTGAGCTGCACCCCCAGCCCACTTTTTTTGTTTTACTTTTTGAGACAGAGTCTCACTAAATTACTCAGACTGCCTCTGGTCTTGAACTTGCGATCCTCTTGCCTCCGCCTACTGAGCCGCTGGGATTATAAGCGTGTGCCACCGCGCCCAGCTCCAGCCCAAGCTTTTGACTCCAAGTGCAGGTCTCTTTCCACTGTGCCGTGACCCCTCAGAATGTCCCCTCTCTAGCTGATTTTCCATAAACACGTCAGGGTCAAGGCAGAGAATGCAAGTACAAGTCTATTTTACGTGCTTCATGTCCAGTATAGATTTATCAGAAACATGTTCTTATCCAGATGGAGCCCAATCCTCCTTAGCAAACCATCACCCAAGACCTCGGGATTACATCGTTCATCTTTTCAGGGTCTGGAAGGTGCAGGAATGAAACGGTGCTCCTTCAAAAACCTCCTGTTAGCCAGCACTGCCAGAAACATGCTCCCTGTGCACAGGAAGATAGTGCCAAGGCAACTATCTTTCCTCGGACAAATGTGCTGGGAATTGTTGTTGTTAGGTGCTGTAGAGTGGAGTCTGACTCATAGTGATCCTCATAGGGTTTTCAATGACTGTTTTGGGATAGCTGTGGGAGTGGATTTCCATGTCCTTCTTCCATTTTTGCAGTGCTGAGGATCGAACTGGAGTCCTCAGAGAGTGCAGAGCAGCGCTGTACCAACTGAGCCAAATCCCAGCTTGTGCTGGAAATTAGTGACACATAAAGGATTAAGAGAGCCTACAGCCAGAGCCCTGTGGCTTCCGATCCCATCAGATCTCGGAAGCTAAGCAGGGTCAGGCCTGGTTAGTACTTAGATGGGAGACCGCCTGGGAACACCAGGCGCTGTAGGCTTGGGAGAAGGACCCAGCAACCCACTCCCAAAAATCAATCTGCCATTGGAAAACCTATGAATAGCAGAGAAGCCCTGACAATAGTGCTTCACCTGTTATACATAGGGTTGCTATGAGTTGGATACCGACTTGTTGCCATGCAATAACAAAGGATTAAGACGTCAGTTCCCAGACTAGCACATGCATTTGTTAGCGTTCTTGCTGGCGCTGCTTCTGTTGACATGGTAGGGAACCCACAGACTTGGATTCCACTCTCTGTCCAAGGGCCCAGGTCCATCCCAATAGGATGCTGATCTTCCTGTTCTGTCACCCACCACTTGGCAATGGCCACACGGCTTGGGCTACATCAGAACCCATTCATCCATGCACTCCATTGTATAACATCTACTGAACACCTGTTTTTGTTCCAAGTAATGTGCTAGGATCCGAGTGTACAAATTTGGCAAAGACACAGATAGCTCTTGCCTCAAAGAGCTCAAGATCAAATAAAATAAATAGATCAACCAATCCACCAAATACAAATTACAATCCAGATGACTGTATGGTCAGGCCATGAAGCCTGAAGGAAATTTTATCAATGGTGCCTATCTCTTCCCCCTCCAAGTGTCTGTCAGCCTGTGCTGTGGGGGCTTGCTTGCTGCTGTGATGCTGAAAGCTATGCCACCATTATCTCACACCAGCAGGGCCACCCATGGTGGACAGGTTTCAGCTGAGCTTCCAGACTAGGACTGACTAGGGAGAAGGACCTGGCAGCCCACTCCTGAAACAATTAGTTATTGAAACCCCTAGCAGTCAAATATAGTGCCAGAAAATGAGCCCCCAAGCTGGAAGGGATTCAAGAAAAGTCTGGGGAAGAGGTGCCTCCTCAAAGCAGAGTTGACCTTAATGACAGGAATCAAGTAAACCTCCTGGGACCTTCTTTTGCTGATGTGGCATGACTCAAAATGAGAAGAAACACAGTGACTGCAACAATGGGCTCAAACATAAAAAGATCATGTGCATAGCAGAGTGTTGAGTAGTGTTTCATTCTGCTGTACATAGGGTCACTGTGAGTCGGATATGACTTGACAGCCCCTAAGAACAACAAATCTCTTCCTCCACTTAATTTTTTCCCCAAGGAGCCGTTTCACCCCACATGTACTTCCTGCAGGTGGACACAAGGGTATGTTCACTCTAATCCTAAGGAATTAAGAGAATGCCGTTTGGAGAGGAGGTGTTAGTAAGTCTGGGTGGAATAAGAGCTTGAAATGTGCAGTCCTCGAGTTGCAGTTGGCAGTTTGAAAAACTGGCTCAGGCATGGTGCTAAGAAAACATATGTCTGGCGACACTCCCAGCCTGCATTTCTCGGACTCCCAGCCCCTGCTGGGCTGGTATTTAGCTCAGTTGGTAGAGCGCTGCACTGCAGTCTCTGAGGTCCCAAGTTCAATTCCCAGCACCGCAAAAATGGGAGAAGGACCTGGCAACCCACTCCCAAGGCAATCCCGAAACAGTCAGCCATTGAAAACCCTATGATGGTAGCTATGAGTCAAATACCAACTTGACGGCACCTAACAACAACAACAACAACAACAGCCCCTGTTGAGAGCTGCAAACAACTGCAAAGCAGTCAGCGCTGCAGAGCTTCCCCTGCCCCGGGCCCCTGAGCCACTGTGTCTGCAGCATGTCCTACAAGCCCCCCACACCTCGGACGGAAGACGGACAGGCAGGCATTCACTCTCAGAATGGAGGAACTGTTATTTACTCACTGGTCCCAGCATGAGCCCTAACTGTGTGCCAGGCCTAGGAGGTAAGCACAGACTGTGGTCACTAGGAAGTGGCATCTGGCCCAGTTGGCAGCTGATCCAGACTTTGCTATGGGCAGTCCAGGAGGCTGTCCCCTGGCAAGCCACAGAAAGGCGCAGCAAGACCCTAGAGCCCCAGCCGCATCCTTTCCCAAAGAAAACCCACCCCAGCCGGGTGCAGTGGCGCACACCTATAATCCCAGTGTCTTGGGACGCAGAGGCAGGAGGATTGCAAGTTCGAGACCAGAGACAGTCTGCGTAACTTAGCGAGACCCTGTCTCAAAAAATAAAAAAAAATGGGCTGGGGGCGCAGCTTAGTGGTCCAGCACTTGCAGAGCATGCAGGCGCAAGGCCCTGGGTTCAACCCCCAGTACCGCAAAAAAAAAAAAAAAAAAAAGGAAAAAGAAAAAAACAAAAAACCCACTCCTTGTGGGCAGCAATGTGCCCACTCAGCATCACCAACCCCGGAAATGAGGCTGGGGTAGATGTTTGCCAGTGGTGGCCCCCAGCCCCTTCCCTCCTGGGTGCCATCCCCCTTCAGGCTGCTTCCCCAGGCACACGTGGCTCTTTTGCTCTCTACCACTTCCGGCAGGGATTTGGCCACCTCCTTGGAACTGAGCTGTGAACAAGTGGCCAAGAAGGCCTCACGGACTCTTCCCTGTAAGGACGAGGTGTTTGGCAACTCACAGAAAATCTGCTCATTCATCCTCATCGACAGCCAAGGAGGAAGACACACCATCACGCCCACGTGGCAGAGGGAGAAACTGGGGTCGCACACCGCATTTATATGGTTAGTAAACAGCACTGCCAGGGACAAACCTATCATGATGGCTACCTTGGTGCTTTTTGCACTATTGCTGAGTCAAAAGAATAAGTCTCCAAAATGCAATTGACAGAAACAGTGCTGGCTAGGAAGCATTTAAGATGTTGTTAGGTGCCGTCGAGTCGTGTCCGACTCATAGCGACCGTTATAGGGTTTTCAACGGCTGATTATCTCAGGATTGACTTGGGAGTGGATTGCCATGTCCTTTTCCTGTTTTTGTGGTGCTGGGAATCGAACTCAGGACCTCAGAGACTGCAGAGTGGTGTTCTACCAACTGAGCCAAATTCCAGCCCTGCATTTAAGATGAGGCTTCTTTTATTTCCACTCAGATCCTTCTGCCTTTAAAAGAGTCATTACTTATTGCATCTGCGTTATACAGCCCATGCAGGCCACACTTGCAAAGCCTGTTCTCCTCACATCCTTTAAAATCTACACAAAAACTGCCATGGGGGGGGGGACTTTCCATGATTTTGTGCCATCGCAATCAATGTGCTTCTCCAACCTCACTCAAGGGGACATTCGTCATGATTCACCTATGCACTGGGAAAGAGAAGACGCCCTTGAACTTCCTTCTCGCTGCCTCCGTGGGGAAGGACCGTATTCCTCTTCTCCTGTTGTCATGACTTGCTTGCACCCTAAGCACCTTCAGCCCCTCGGGCCTCTTCCTCTTCTAGAAGCATCCACCTGTCATGGCTTCTCTGCTTTTCCTGCCACTCCTCTGTCCCCACTGCAGCCCCAGCCCTTTCCTGCTCCCCCTCTCTCTCTGCACAAAGAGCCCCCTATGGCCTCAGCTGCTCTGGCCACCCAGCCCTTTTGGCCTTACAGTCACCAAGCTCCCTCCTTGCAGGGCGTCGCACCAGCTGCCCTGGTCCCTGCCCCTTTCTGCCTTCACACAAGTCCTTCAAAGCTCAGCCACCATTAAAGTCACCCCTGACCTCTGTGGCCAGGGAAAACCCCCTCCACTACCCACCTGGCACACCACCTGCCTTTCCTCAGTGGTCCTTCTCCTGGCTGCACTTTGACACGCTTGTCTCTGTGGCTAATCCTTGCCCATCCCCCTGGCTTGACTGTAAGCTCCATGAAGACAGGACACGGCTGCTGGGCTTTGCTCATCCTGGGCGTCAGTCGCACTTCCCCTCTCAGTAACAAATACCTGAGGTGAACAGGAAAGGTTAGCTGGACGCCATGGTGCGCACCTGTAATCCCAGTGACTCGGGACACTGAGGCAGGAGGATCACAGGTTCAAAGCCAAAGGTGTGGGGCGCGCGCCTCCCGGTCCGGCCTGAAGGTTCGGACGGGCTGCGCCGCCGCGCACACAGATACTAAACACAATTCACTTGGGACCCTCAGGTGAGGGGCGCAGACTCCCGCGGCCCTCGGGACCCCGGAGGAGACAGGAGAAAGGAAAAGCCTCAGGCGCTTTTGCCTTCCAGGGACAAACACCTGTGTTGGTCATCTAGGTGGTCAGGAGGAGACCGCTGCTGCTTCCTCAGTGATCAGACGGAGAGCAGGTTCTTTTCCTTGTTGAGGATTGTGACGGGAGAGCGTTTTTTCCTCATCAAAGGTTCGGGGGAGAGCAGCGGGAGAGGCGCGTCCTCATCGGTGGTCCAGGCAGGAACAGGCGAGAAGGCGCGGAGAGCCAGAAAGGCAGTGCCAAAAAGGGTGGAGCTGCCGCAGTGCAGCTCTTTATATAGTTCGCCCACGGAATGGCCTGAGCCAATCAGCTTTCAGCCCAATTGTCCAATCAGGAAGGGTTTTGTACAAACATGCAACCAAGTAGATTTCTAATTTACAAACCAGATATTCAAACACCATTTTCCCAGTTTGGGAGTTTTTGCCAATTTCCTCCCAATTCTTCCCTACAAAAGGCAGTGCCTGTCCAACGTAGCAAGACCCTGCCCCAAAGCCAAACAAAATAAAATTTAAAAATTAAAAATAAAATGAATAAGGGGCTAGGGTGCAGCTCAGTAGCAGGGCGCTTGTTTAGCATGTGCAAGGCCATGGGCTCCATCTGCCAGTAATGGGGAGGGAGAGAGAGAGAGAGAGAGGGAGGGAGACAGAGAGAGAGGAGAAGAAGAGGAAGAGGAAGAGGAAGAAGAAGAAGAAGAAGAAGAAGAAGAAGAAGGGGAGGAGGAGGAGGAGAAGGAGGAGGAGGAGGAGGGAAGGAGGGAGGGAGGGGGAGGGAGAGGGAGAGGGAGAGGGAGAGAAGGAGAGGGAGAGGGAGAAAGAAAAGGAGAGGGAGAGGGAGAGAGATAGAGAAAGGTTTTAGTCCATGGTCATTTGGTCTCATTGCTTAGGACCTGTGTCCAGAAGGCACCGCACGGCAGGAGCACGTGGCATGTGGTAGAGGGAAATCCTCACCTCTCAGCCAAGAAGCAAAACAGAGGAAGAGGGAGGGGCTGCATCCCAGGACCCACTTGAGAGGCCCACCCCTAACGACCAGAAGACTTCCCACTAGGCCTCACCTCTAAAACTTTCCACCACCTCCCAAGAGGGCCAAGAGGGGACCATGCTTTAACACTTGGAACTTTGAGGGACACTTAAGATCCAAACTCTAGCACCCCGTACCCCAGCCTGGGTCCCGGCCCTTCCTCATGGCAGGCACGTGTCCACGTGTGTGCGTAGATGCAGGCCATTCCTTATGCAGCAGGACAAGTTTGGTAGCATTGGGCTTTGCAGGAAGTCAGGGTAAGCCTGGCCCTCTTCCTCACTGCCACTCCATCCCCGCCCCACCCAGTCTTGCTGAACATCCACCATGCATCCACAGTGATTCCACTGACCAGTTGGCAGACATGTGGCCAAACACAGTTTAGAAAAAGTAGACTTCTTAATCCCGGTGGCTCAGGAGGCAGAGGCCGGAGGATTGCAAGCTCCAGACCAGAAGCAGTCTGTGTAACTTAGTGAGACCCTGTCTCAAAAAGTAAAAAAAAAAAAATGGGCTGAGGGCGCAGCTCAGTGGTCCAGCACTTGCAGAGCATGTAAGTGCAAGGCCTTGGGTTCAACACCCAGTACCGCAAAAAAAAAAAAAAAAAAATAGTAGATTTCTGATTTGGGGCCACTAGTGAAATGAAAATAGTCATTTGCACAAGTATATTTATTTATTATTTCCAAGCTGGGGCAGAAGGAGTAACAGGTACTTTTGTAGCAAATTCAATTTTTTCACTAATTGATGGTATCGTCCCAGTTTAGAACTGGGATTTAGCTCAGTTGGTAGAGCGCTGCTCTGCAGTCTCTGAGGACCCGAGTTCAATTCCCAGCACCACAAAAATGGGAGAAGGACCTGGCAATCCACTCCCAAGGCAATCCCGAGATAATCAGCCATTGAAAACCCTATAAGGGTTGCTATGAGTGGGACAGGACTTGACAGCACCTAACAACAACAACAACAACAACAACAACAACTGCCCAGTTTGTTGCTTCTCTCATTCATTTAGCAGATCAGTACTGAGAGCTTTGGATTTGGACACAGCATCCTGTTTCTGCGACAGCTATGGTTTAGGTGTGGTCTACCCCTGAGGATTCATATCTTAGAGCCTTGGTTCTCCATGGGCCAATGTTGGAGGTGGTGATACCTCTAAGAGGCGGGCCCAAGTGGGAGGTCCTTAGGTAATTGGGAGTCCTTGCCCTCTGAAGGAATAAAATCAGTTCTCCTGAGATTCCTGGGTTAGCTCTTACAAGAGTGACTTGTTATAAAAGCCTGAGTCTGGCCCTGAATAGCGCTTGGCTTGCTGGCTTGTGATGTGATCTACTCCCCCGCCTGTACCCGCTACAGTGCCATCCACTGTTAGGCCATCAGCAGAGGCTGAAGCAATGGGGCTGCCTGATCTTGACTTTCAGCTTCTAAAACTATGAGCTAGACAAACCTCTTTGCTTTACAAAGTCACCCAGCTTCTTGCATTTTGGTACAGTAATGAAAAATGAACTAATACACGGTCTTTCCCCTCTGATTTATGCCCTTGCTTCAACATGTCCCACTCTCCTGTGTCCCTAAGGACATTTTCAAACTAGATTGTAACCTTCTGATTTGCTTTTATGGCGAGCATCCTCCTTGGATGCTCATAAAATATGGTATATATTGCAGCACATAAATTCTATGCCATAGCCATCTAGGACAGCCTCCATTTGCAGACTTGCTGCATTTAAAAGGGTACCCTGTGCAGCATCCCACAGATAGATGCAGGGTTTCCCTCTTCACTACTCTGACAGATGACCCCTCCTCTATGATCTTCCTCATACTTCCTTTACCCTGGATACTCCTGCCCATTCTCCCCTAACCTCATCAGTTCACTCCAACAAATGTGTTTTACAAAATTTATTCAAACACATGCCACCTCCACCTGGAAGCCTTCTCTGACTAGACCTTCAAAGAATTTTCCTCGCCGGGCGTGGTGGTGCACCCCTGTAATCCCAGTGGTTCAGGAGGCAGAGGCAGGAGGATTGCGAGTTTGAGACCACAGGCAGTCTGTGTAACTTAGTGAGACCCTGTCTCAAAAAAAAAAAAAATGTGCTGGGGGTGCAGCTCAGTGGTCCAGCACATGCAAAACATGCAGGCGCGAGGCCCTGGGTTCAACCCCCAGTACCGCAAAATAAACAAAAAAAAAAAAAAAGAAAAAGAAAGAAAAAGAATTTCCTCCAAATTCCTGTAGTGCTTAGGTTCTGTATCACATGATTTAAAGTCACATATTCTTGTCCCTGACTTGATTGCGAACTCCCATGCCTCTTTGGTAGCCATAAAACTATTGAGAATATGGACAACACACAGACTCTTCACAAATCTGTGTAGGTGGGCACCATGGCCCACACCTATAATCCCAGTGACTTGGGGAGGCAGAGGCAGGAAGATGGTGAGTTTAAGGCCAGAGGCAGCCTGTGCAACTTAGCAAGACCCTATCTCATAATGAAAAATACAAAAGGGCTGGAGGTGTTCAGTGGAAGAGCACTTGGCAAGCATATGTGAGACCCTGGGTTCAACTCCCAGTACTACAGAAAAATATATATTTTTTTAAATGATTTCATTGAGTTTGGCTTTTTTGGTTTTCATTTGTTTGTTTTGTTTTGTTTTGTTTCATTTTGCAGTACTTAAGGGTTGAACCCAGGACCTCAGACACACTTTGTAAATGCTCTACCACTGGGCTAGACTGGATCCCTAGCCTATTTTTTCTTTTCTTCTCTTTTTTCTTCTCTTCTCTTCTTCATTTTCTCCTCTTCCTCCTCCTCCTCCTTCTTTTTCTGCTTCTTCACCTTCTTTCTTTTCCTTTCTTTTCCTTTCTTTCTCTCTCTCTCTTTCTCTGTCTCTCTCCTTCTCTCTCTCTATCTCTCTCACCTTCTCTCTCTCTCTTTTTTGTGAGTCAGGATCTCCCTAAATTGTGCAGGTTGCCTCTGGCTTCAAACTCACGGTTCTCCTGCCTTCACCTCCCAAGTCCCTGGGCTTACAGGCATGAGCCACCTCGCCTGGCTCTTCATTGAGTTTTTCAAAAGACATTCATGGAGTGCCTATTCTATGTCAAGCACTATGCTATGCCGTGAAGGCACAAACATAAGGAAGACACAGTGTCTGGAATGATTTTTCAGACATGTAATATATTTTCTATCAACAAAGCGCAAGGACCAATCACATATTATTCTTTAAGATGTGACTTGTTTGCATAGATTAGTAAATCTCATATCAAAAAAAGGCTGAAATGTAGCAATTCAATCACTCTGCCTATTGCAATAGTTATAAAACTCCTCAACAAGGCTAATCAATTGAGCTGCATGTTCTTTTTATGTGGTTGTTAGCTTGATTCATAAAGCCTAACACAAAAACGCCATTGGAATATATTTCAAAAAGCAAGATGTCTTGTTATAACCATTCGCAAGAAAGAAAATATGCAAAGTAGCAAATACAACCGGGAATCTTGAAACAGCTGAGCCACCAAACCAGGTGACTGTCACAGGTTCTCCAAGAAGAGGGGCTCACCAAGAGTTCTTAAAGCAGAGTACAATATCTGTAACAGGCATAGCCTCCCATCCGAGGGACTGAGGGCTCCCCCTGCACCATAGCCCCTGCCATGCTCTGACACCCCTGTGAAGTCTGCCACGAGCCCTGGGCTCCCTTCCATTCGAGATTGTGTCTCTGGTTCACGTGGGTTTCTTTTCCTCCTCTCTTTTGAAGCAAGGTCTGTAGAGAGCCCTTTCAGCTTTTTCACTCTTCAGAATTAAGCCCCCAAAGCCACCCTTGGGGAGCATCCACTTCCAGTCCCTGCTCCGTGGAGAAAGTCTCATGGAGCACGGGGTGGGACTGCGCAGGTGCGGCCCCCAGGCTTTGCAGGGATGTCTCCACGTTGCTCCGTTCGAAATACTTAGATGCTATAAGGGCACTTCATCTTTTTTCTTTTTCTTTTTTTTCTTTTTTTGTGGTACTGGGGGTTGAACCCAGGGCCTCGCACCTGCATGCTTTGCAAGTGCTGGACCACTGAGCTGCACCCCCAGCCCTTTTTTTTTTTTTTTTTTACTTTTTGAGACAAGGTCTTGCTAAGTTACTCAGACTGCCTCCAGTCTCGAACTTGCGATCCTCCTGCCTCCACCTCCCAAATCGCTGGGATTACAGGTGTGCACCACCGCACCTGGCTGGGGCATTTCTTCTTCATGTGGAAAATTATTAAAGATGAGATCTTAATAGAAGATTGGTTACAAAGATGAACCAGAACCCAACCCCAAAAGCAGTTTCAGAAAGAGAGAAAGGAAGATAAGGAACTCTGTTGTTGTTGTTGTTGTTGTTAGGTGCCATGGAGTCATGTCCAACTCATAGCTACCCTCACAGGGTTTTCAATGGCCGATTGTTTCGGGATTGTCTTGGGAGTGGATTGCCACGTCCTTCTCCCATTTTTGCAGTGCTGGGAATGAACTGGGGAACTCTGAGACTGCAGAGCAGCGCTTTACCAACTGAGGTAAATCCCAGCCCCATAGTGACCCTCATAGGGTTTTCAATGGCTGACTGTTTCGGAATTGCATTGGAAGTCGATTGCCAGGTCCTTCTCCCATTTTTGCAGTGCTGGGAATTGAACTCGGGACCTCAGAGACTGCAGCGCAGTGCTCTACCAACTGAGCTAAATCCCAGCCCGCAAGGAACTCTAGAACAAGACAATTCCTAAGACAAAGACATCTGTGCCATGTGTGTACATACACACATGGGCGCATGCACACACACTGCTGGAAACATAAGAGAGGTAGAACAGGTTCGGCTGAAGGGGGCAATGAAGGGTGTCTCAGGAGAGTCAATATTTGCGGCCAACTGTGAAGGAAAGGCAATGCCAAAAGAAGCAGGGATGACAGGGGATTCTCACCGGAGAGACCTAGGCAAGGAAGGAAAAGGAGCTATTTGAGCAATGCACATCGGCTGGACTATAGTATGCATCCACAGGATTAGCAGGCAATCAGGTTTTACACAGGGTACAGCTTATAAAGAAAGCGCTTGCAAGCAGGACTGGAGTTCTGGATTTACTCTGAAGGCAACAGGAAGCCATGGATCAGGAAAGTATATCTGTTGCTTCTCAAATAAGACCAGTAGGTGGTAGGTGTAGGTAGGTGGAGGCGTACTTCAAAAAGGCACACAAATCTAAGGGGTCTACACTACGCAAACCAGAATTGTGCTCTAGAAAGACTAGGCAGCTGCTGCAGAATTGACAGGGGAGGGGAAAGAATCACGGCCCAGAAGCAGTTGGGAGGTCATTAAAATAATCCAAAGGAGAGATCAGAAGGTCCTGAATGAGGATCTCAGCAGGGAAATGGATTCTTAGACAAGACATTAGAAATCAAAATTAAAACCTTGAGTATATGTTTGCAAATTAAACATAGACAAAGCCCTAATACATGTTTTTCATGCTCAAAACTGAGCAATAGCCAGATGCAGTGGCTCACACTTGTAATCCCAGCGACTCAGGAGGCAGAGGTAGGAGGATCATAGGTTGGAGGCCAGGGGCAGCCTGCATAACTTAGCAAGACCCTATCTCAAGGTAAGAAATAAAAAATGAAGTAGGGGTGCAGCTCAGTGGTATAACACTTGCAAAGTATGTGCAAGGCACTGGGTTCAGCATCCTAGTACCAAAAAAAAAAAAAACCTAAAGAATAATAAATTTTGTATACATTATCATTTGTAAGACATTGCAAAAATGCAAAGTATATAGACTTAGTATTATCAAACATCAGATATTAGGGAATACTTGTATTTAAAATTATAAGATTGACAAATAAGCTGAAGAAGGAACAAATAAAGAGTAATAGGATTTATTCCTGAAACAATCAGCCATTGGAAACCCTATGAATAGCAAAGAAGTACAGACAATAGTGCCGGACATGGCACAGTGTCAGGTAGTTTGTCATCTGTTGTACATAGGGTTACTATGAGTTAGCCCCAACTAGATGCCATCTAACAACACAAGGATTTTAAAAAGAGGTACAACTTACACAAACTACAAATATTTTTTTAAAAAGAGAATAATTATGAACTATCATAATTATTTTTATCTACTTATAATTACTTCAACAAATATTATGTTAATAAAATATTGTGTTAATACATTTAAAATGTTATGTGAAACAAATTCCTCAGCTGGGTATGGTGCCGCATGCCTGGAATCCCAGAACTCAGGCAGGAAGATCATAAGTTTAAGACCAGCCTGCCCTACATAGTGAGACCCTGTCTCACAAAAACAAGAGCTGGGATGTGTAGCTTAGTGGTGGGGTGCATGCCTACCATGTACAAGGCCCTAGGTTTGATCGGCAGTGCCAATAAGTAAATAAATAAATAAATACCTGGAAATTATAACAGACTAAATTTGACCCCACAAGAAATGGAATGCCTGAATGCAATCACTAAAATTAAACATCTTCCGTAATGAAGACAGGAAGCCCAGCCAACTTTATGGGCAAATTCTTAAAATGGTTCAAAGAAAAATTGTTCCAATCTTCTAGCAAATAGAAAAATGAAATCCTGTCCTAAGAGAGATTCTGTGAGGTTAATAGAACCTTGATGCCAAAAGCAAACAAAGATGATATGACAGAGGAAAATGAAAGATGATTAACTGATTAGTATAAAAGTCCTAAACAACATTACCAAGCCAAATCCAGTGCAGTATTTAAAAAAGAAGAAGAGAAGGAGGAGGAGGAGGAGGAGGAGGAGGAGGAGGGGAATAGAAGAGGGGGGAGGAGGAAGAGGAGGAAGAGAAATGACGGTGGTGATGGTGGTAAATATCTTGTCCAATTTTGCTGTATCTCAGGAATTTCAGGGGAGGTTTAACATTAAAATAAATGTCATTTATCACATTTAATAGAGTAAAGGAGAAAAACCATATGGTGGTGTCGTTTGACTCAGAAAAACTATTTGATAAAATTCAACATTTCTTCGTGTTTAAAAAAAATTCTTACTGAACTCAAAAACATAAGGGAGATTCCATAGGCTGACGGACAGTGTCAGCTAAGAACCTCCAGTGACCACTGGTCCAAATTGTGAAATCTGAGAAGCCTGGGCAGCTCCCTCTCATCAGTTCTACCCCAGCGGCTCTGGAGGCTTTGGAGGGCGTCTTTATCTATTCCAGGCACTTGGCAACTTCTCCCGGTGTCAGTTGTATGGCTTGGCACAGAAAAGGCAATCTTTCCACGTATCGTAGTAACAACACAACACCACTTTGTTTACTTAAGCAATCTTCCCTTCAGAGATCCTTATAAAAGACACGCTGGTTATCAGTGCATTTTCGTTTTATGTTTTTACTTACATTATTGTCCTGGCCATAAAATGTTTTGAAGAACATCCTTGGTCTTATGCAAAGCTACTGTTCCGGCAATGTCAATCTCTCTCCTCTGGACATTTTCCATTCTTTTTAAAAATCTCCACAGAAGTAGGTGGTTGTTGTTGTTAGGTGCTTTCCAGTCGGTATCTGACTCATAGCGACCCTCATAGGGTTTTCAATGGCTGGCTGCTTCGGGATTGCGTTGGGAGTGGATTGCCAGGTCTATTCTCCCATTTTTGCGGTGCTGGGAATTGAACTCGGGACCTCAGAGACTGCAGCGCAGCACTCTACCAACTGAGCTAAATCCTAGCCCACAGAAGTTGGTAGAGTGAAGAAAAGAGATACAAATCTCCTCGTATGCAATGCTTCAGGAAGCTGGCTGTGGACAGGACTTCATTTCTCCATACTCTGCTCAGGACACACAATTCGTGGCCATTCAGTAGTTGCTACAGCTTATCTTTACTTAGGGTTCACATTCGTCAGAAATCACCTGGACATTTTCCTTCATAGAAGACAAGGAAACTTGCATGCACGTATGGTATTGTTTTAATGACGTTCTTGGCCCGTTGGGAGAATCTAAATTTTTTTCCTATGCCTTCAATTCAAACCACAAATTGTTCTACTTCTACAGCTTGGGGTTTTTCTAGTGTATATTTAAAGTAAAAATAAAGTGATTAGCAAACATAATGTTAATTAAAGGGACTTTTAGTTATCACACTTGGCCATTCTGTTCACTGCTATCTGATGATTCTATCATTCTTTACAGTGGCTAAGTGACTGTATAACAATGCTCAATTTTAGAATACTTAGTACCCAAGTTAGTGGCTCTCATCCTTGTGATTCACCCCATTTATAGACGACGGTAATTTGGCACTAATCATTTCACCAGTTATACCTACGGCAAGTAAACACAAACTGCTTTTACGCTGGCAATAATAAATGAGCTGTTTCTTGGTCAGTCCACTAGAGTAAACACTTAGAAGTAAATAATCTCCGCTATCAGGCAATCATAGTAGTGTTGTGTTGTTGTTGTTGTTGTTGTTAGGTGCCGTCCAGTCGTGTGCAACTCATAGTGACCCTGATAGGGTTTTCAATGGCAGATTGTTTCGGGATTGCCCTGGAAGTGGATTGCCACATCCTTCTCCCATTTTTGGGGTGCTGGGAATCGAACCTGGGACCTCAGAGACTGAAGCGTAGCGCTCTACCAACTGAGCTAAATCCCAGTCCCAGTGTTGTATTAGGAAAACTAAATAAAAGGAGACTGTAACAGTGTAGAACAAATCAAAATCAAATGAAGTTCAGATACTTTGAATTGTTGGGACAAGTATAAATTTCTACCTCACTTGTTGGGGGCCATCGAGTCAGGTCCGGCTCATAATAACTCTGGTAGGGCTTTTGGTGGCTGACAGTTCCAGGATTATTTTTGCTACGTACTTCTCCCATTTTTGTGGTGCTGGGAATTGAACTGGGGGCCTCAGAGAGTGTGGAGCAGCACTCTAGCAACTGAGCCAAACCCCAGCTTGCTACCTCAGACTAGAGGGCAATGAGAAATACTGGTCAAAATATTTAATGAACATAGCTCTTAGCATTCTGGGCAAAGAACAGAGACATACTCCGGCTAAAGTCAGTTTTTGGAAAGTGATAGAATAAGGAGCAGTTCAGTAGATTAAAGAAAAGGTGAAGTTGCGCCAGGCGTGGTGGCTGACGCCTGTCATCCCATCAGCTCGGGAGGCTGAGGCGGGAGGATCGCAAGTTCGAGACCAGAGGCAGTCTGCGTAACTTAGCAAGACCCTGTCTCAGAAAGTAAAAAAATGGGCTGGTGGTGCAGCTCAGTGGTCCAGCACTTGCAGAGCATGCAAGCACCAGGCCCTGGGTTCAACCCCCGGTACTGAAAAAGAAAAAAACAGGCAAAATTATGAGGTCTCAGAGAAGCAGAACTGAGGGAAGTTATGGGGCAGACACACCTGGCCAATGTCTCTAAGGCACTTGTTCCTGGGCACATAATTTCCAACCATTTCCCCTTTCCAGGGGAGTCTGACAGAGTCACATTCCAGGCGGGAGCATTTGACTGGCTTAATCTGAGCACGTGACCCCCTCGTGCACAGCGCAAGATGCAGAGATCTCTTCCTTGGGAAGGGCAAGCTGGGCAAGGGCTCCCCACGCTGTACTCCCCACGGGGAAAGGGAGGTACTAGGACCAGAAAGAAGGAAGACTGGCAGATCAAACGGCACATACCCCCTCCTCTTTGCAAGGGCAGTTCCACTCTACTGACTGTCCCAGAAAACACAATCCATCTATGCCACACGGGGATGAACAAAATCCCACCAAGCTCAGCACAGAGATCATTTATTCATCAAATATAAATTGCCATGGACTGTTAGGTGTGCCATTATTGTATACAACACCTGGAAAAAGGACTGCCAATTAAATTATGACATGTTACCTATGGTAAATAAATTCTAATTTCAAAGATGTTATAATAAGGAGAAAAGAGAGAGAAAAGAAAGAAAAGAAAAAAGTAGAAGGAAAGAAAAGAGAAGAGAGGAGAGGAAAAGAGAGGAGAAGGGAAGAGAAGGAAAGAGAAAGAAAGAAAAGGGAGGACAGGAGAGGAGAGGAGAAGAGAAGACAAAAGAGGATAAGATAGGTAAGATAAGATAAGATAAGGGAAGGGAGGAAGGGAGGAGAGGGGAGAGGAGAAGAGAGGAGAAGAGAAGAGAAGGGAAGAGAAGAGAATAGAAGAGAAGGGAAGGGAAGGGAAGAGAAAGGAAGAGAAGGGAGGACAGGAGAGGAGAAAAGAAGAGAAGACAAAAGAGGACAAGATAGGATATGATAAGATATGATAAGGTAAGATGGGAAGGGAAGGGAGGAGGGGAGGAGAGGTGAGAAGAGAGGAGAAGAGAAGAGAAGAGGAGAAGGGAAGGGAAGGGAAGGGAAGGTTTGGAAGGAGGAAATGAATCTGCAGCCATCCGTGATATACCTCGCACATTGCCACTTAAACGCTGACACCCCTCATCAGCATGAGAGAGTGGCCAGGCCTGCAATGTCTCTTCCTCCCTGGATCCCCCTCCGGCCTCTCCACTTCCTAGGCCAGATGTACACGTCTAGCTCTGTGACCAAGGGCCCAGTTTCTGCAGAGCATGCACAGCACTGAGATCTAGCCAACGGGCTCCATGCGCTCCAGTGTCCTTCTCAGGCTATCAGTTTCTCCTTAATTTCTAAGAGTTCCTGCCCACCTTCCGTTCTCCTTTGCCTGCCCTGCAGGCTTCAACCTCCAGGATCAGATGTGAAGGCAGCCACTCTGCAGAGGCTGCACGCCCAGGGAATTGTGGAGAATCAAATCTCTGTGACCGAGGGCTTAAGATTTGTGAGTGGATGTATGGTGTCTATAGACAGATTGTAAGTAGATAATAGGTAGATATTGGCAGATATAACTATCGCCCCCTGTGATTCTGCTTCTCTGATCAAACCTTGACTGATAATAAGGGACTTGTCAACGTTATCATTGCCATCACTATTGTCGATATTATCGATCAGTGCTTAGAAAGCTTTGGCCTTCCAAGGACATGCTCTGTGTAAATCAAGTCTCTAAAATAGTTTGTCTTCCATTGCCCTCATAATTAGTAGGGAAAATATCCTTCTCATGCTACAAATAAGGGAAAAAAAGAGTCCCCTAAGGAGCAAGGGCCTGCAGCCATAGCCCTGTGCCATCTGATTTGGTCAGATCTCGGAAGCTAAGCAGGGTCGGGCCTGGTTAGTACCTGGATGGGAGACTGCCTGGGAACACCAGGTGCTGTAGGTTTGGGAGACAGACCTGGCAACCCACTCCCAAAAATCAGTCTGCCATTGAAAACCCTATGAACAGCAGAGAAGCACTGGCAATAGCGTTTTACCTGTTGTACATAGGGTCGCTATGAGTCAGATACTAACTTGACAGCACCTAATAAAAACAACAAGGAGCAAGGGTGTCATACACTCACCTTTCATTTCAAGATGTCTTTCCCCATCAGGGAAAGACAAAGAGAAACCAGCTGAGAAGCAGGTCCCACCCCCTTATTTATCTTATAGGAGGTCAAGCAGCCACCTCAGTGTGGGCTCCAGATTAGAGACTCAGTACATAGGATCCATTTGGATCCATAAAAACTAAATTCCAACCAGGCACAATGGCGCACCCCTGCAATCCCAATGACTTAGCGGGGCGGAGGCAGGAGGATTTTGAGCTCAAGGCCACAGGCAACCTGCATAACTTAGCAGGACCTTGACTGAGGTAAAAATGAAAAAGGGATGGAAGGTACGGCTCTGTGGTAGAGCGCTTGCAAATTCCATGCAAAGGACAGGGTTCAGCACTTCAGTACCACAAAAAAAGAAAAAAATCTAAATCCTTTGACTACTTTGCCTCTAAACGAGGACCTCTCTCTACTTGGTTAAACAAAACTCTTCTGACTCATTCTAAGCAGCCCTGCATGGGGGATTCTTGGCCTCGGGGTAAGCTTAAAAGTGAAGCGAGTCAAAGCAAAGCCTAACATGCGGGTGTGATTTTTGCCCGGGATTTTTCTTTTCTATTGGTTTAACCAACTCTTTTGGCTCCCCTGAAAGTCTGAGACGTGAGGGATCTTGAGACAGGAGCGCACGCGTGTTGCAGGACCTCCCTGGACCCATAAAAAAAATGAACATGCCATGTACCACAGGGCTGCATTCTATGCCATCGATCTGCTGGGTGCCCTGTGCTTACAGTGGGTTTGTGTCTCAGGCCCAAGGTGCAGGGCATAGGGAACGGAACTTTATTTTTTGCGCCTCAGCTGGATTTCTGTTCGAATGCCTTTCCTGCTAGGATGAGGAGAGACGGACTTTCTGTCAGCTCTGCCCCTCTTCCATGGAGTCACGTCTAGGTTCTAGGATGCCTAGAGGGGACAGGGGCTTTGGGGAAGGTGCCACCTGGCTCTCATCTCCTCTGCTCACGTAAGCCCCCCCCCAGTTCCTGACAACAACACACTTCATAGCTGCCAGGCCTTCCATGATTGGATACCACGCTCAAGGACACAGAGACAGTTTGGCTGATCCAGCACCCCAAAGGTGCGCCAAACTCAGAGGGGCTGAGTGGACTCACCCTCCTGCCTGTCCCCATCCCCCTCTGCTGCTCGGATAGTGGACAGGAGGGAGACACGGGCAAGAAGCCCCTGGAGCTAATGCATCCCATGCAGGATCCCCTCTCTGTGTTACTGAACCTCATCTTCTGCATGTTTTCCGTCATCCAGGGAAGATCATCCCCTCCAGGACCAATCCTCCCTCCCCTTGTTTATATCACTTCATCCTTTCCTCCTGGCAGGGGACCCCTAGGACACTGATTCTTGGGAACAACCTTGTGGAGATCGCGCAGATTTAGGACCGTCTTGTGGTTTCCACCATGCAAAGATGTGCTTTGCACCATGCCCTACGCTCCCCTTCCACAGAACGAAGATCCTGGGGAGGTGATTCATTGGTGCGAAGGCAGCCTGCCCAGGAAAGACCAGGAAGGACATGAGGACAGCAGGCCAGGGGAGGGAAGAGACAGGTCAAGGCCAACCTCAAGCAAAAGCTCTGCACAGGGCAGCTCCAGCCTGAGCCCACAAAGAGCCCTGCAGCACACGCTACCCCCAGGAGAGTCAGCCCAGGGCTGCTGGGCTCTAGGCTGCTCCTGCAGCCTGCAAGCAGCCCTTCAAAAAGGGGAGGCGCAGCCTGGTGTGGTGGCGCACGCCTGTCTTCCCAGCATCTCGGGAGGCAGAGGCAGGAGGATCGCAAGTTTGAGACCAGAGGCAGGCTGCGTAACTTAGCGAGACCCTGTCTCAAAAAGTAAAAAAAAAAAAAAAAAAGAATGGGCTGGGGGTGCAGCTCAGTGGTCCAGCACTTGCAAAGCATGCAGGCGCGAGGCCCTGGGTTCAACCCTCAGCACCGCAAAAAAAAAAAAAGGGAGGGGGGATGCACAAAGAAGTGGAGCCAGGGGGTCTCCCCCCCCCTCCTCCTCCTCTATCTCCTCGTGCTTCTCTTCCTCCCCCTCTTTCTCCTCTTACTCCTTCTCTTCCTCATCCGCATCCTCCTCTTCCACCCTTTCTCCTCCTCTTCCTCCTCCCCTCCTCTCTCCTCCCTCCTCTCTCCTCTCCTCTTCCATTCCTCCCCTCTCCCTCCCTCCCCTTCTCTCTCAGAAGCATTCAGAACAAGAAAAGCCCTCAGCTTCCTCCCTGCCTGTCACTCTATGCCCCACCCTGGGGCAGATGCTGGGGCCAGGTCAGGAGGGACCAGAAAGAGGAAAAGACCATGTTTCAAAACTCCAGTTTCCAATCCACCTTCTTATACTTTTCCTCATGTCCTGAGGGAAACTTGTGCCTGGCCTGTGGAAAAGCGGCTGGTAACCTTTCTGTCCCCACTGAACCCCAAGGCAGGTCCCTTCCACTCCGAATTTTTGACGGGGACTTGGGCAGGTGCACAAAGGGCTAAGCAAGAAACAAGAAAAGAAAGGGAAAGAAAGACCGGCACGGTGGCGCACACCTGTAATCCCAGGGGCTTAGGAGGCGGAGGAAGGAGGATCGCAAGTTCGAGACCAGAGGCAGGCTGCGTAATTTAGCGAGACCCTGTCTCAAAAAGTCAAAAAAAATGGGCTGGGGGCACAGTTCAGTGGTCCAGCACTTGCAGAGCATGCAGGCACGAGGTCCTGGGTTCAACCCCCAGTACCACAACAAAAAGAGGGGAGGAGGGAGAAAGGAGGTGAAATACAGGGAAAAGAATGGAGAGAGAAGCTGGGGCAGTGGAGGCAGGGGAGGATGAAGGAGCTGGGAGGGAGGTGGGGAGTCTTGCGGGGCAGAATCCTGCCCTGCCCTGGCCCTCCTCACACCCCGGAGTGTATTTGACTCTCTTTACGGAGATACCCACACAACCGTGCTTCCTAAATCCGCACACTCTTTCTTTTCTTTACAACCTCAAACTAAATTCCATTTCTGCTACCGTGGCTGCGGGCCATCATAAATATTTCACCAGCAATTTCAGCTGCTAATGCTGCCAGAGGCCTTGTGCCAAATGTAATCAGCAAAGTCAAAGTTGCAGCCCCCTCGGCTACAAATTTATAAATGTATTTCCCTTTAACCGTATAATTGGGGCCTCGAAGGAACTCCCTCGGAAACATCAACAGGCGTCTGAAATTGAAAAAGGATGAAATAAATCACCCTCAGACCCAGGACGTGAATTCATCCACATAGTTTCTGTGCTCCTGTGGCAGCTGCACTAATAGATGCCACAGAGAGAGAGAGGAAGGGGGGGGGGAGAGAGAGAGAGAGAGAGGGAGGGGAGAAAGAGGGGACTTTGAGTAATAAGGCCACATTTGCTGTATTTTGGGGCCCTCACCTCCTTTATGCCACACCCCCCAGGCTGCAACTCAGCTGGTCCTCAACACACTGCTGTGCTCTGCACCCCATTTCTCTCTCTCATTTTTTTTTTTTTGGTGGTACTGGGGGTTGAACCCAGGGCCTCGCGCCTGCATGCTCTGCAAGTGCTGGACCACTGAGCTGCACCCCCAGCCCATTTTTTTTTTTTACTTTTTGAGACAGGGTCTCGCTAAGTTACACAGGCTGACTCTGGTCTCAAACTTGCGATCCTCCTGCCTCTGCCTCCCAAGCCGCTGGGATTACAGGTTTGCGCCACCGTGCCTGGCACTGCACCCCGTTTCTCCATCAACGGGGTGGCCTGTGAGTCATCTTCCCTGTGCAGCCCAGTCTGTCATCTTCTGTGCCACCAGATGGGCCCACAGAGCACCACCAGGGGCCATCAGGCATCTCTGACACTGGGTCATGGGAACAGTTAACCTCCACCCCTCCCCACACTCTGAATCCTGAGAGGAGGGGACAGGGTCTGAATATTTGCTAGTATTTACATGGCCAGGGTGCCTGTCACCTGGTGTCATGGAGATATGGGGAAGATTCCCAAAGAATTTGAGGTCATCCCCTCCCTCCACCCAATTTGTGCTGTAATTCAGTGGCAACCTCTGCCAAGAGGTGGAATCAGTGCCCCCGTCACCTCAGAGCAGGACTTGGCCACATGAATGTGGAGCAGTGGGACACCAGCAAAGGGGGCAGGCGGGGCATCCTGGCCCCAGCACCATGCGATGGCACCCTGGCCAGCTGCTAGAAGACAGGCCATGGCCAGCTGACACAGAAGGAAGGGAGCCATCTGGGACCACCTTAGACTAGACCAGCTGGCCATCAGCCCCTGGTGTGGGGAGAAATCAGGGAAGGCCACTGTCTGGGCATGCATGGAAGGCTCACACAGGACAGTTCAGTTACAAACTCTGTAGCCTTTACACCCAGGGTTCCTTATGCTGTGGATGTAGGGCCCATCTCCATATGTGCAGGAGATGCAACTTCAAAGGACACCAGCCAGATTTACAGCCAACTAGCCTGGAGTCGTCCTGTGGCATAGGATCCCTTCAGATCTCAGAAGCTAAGCAGGGTCGGGCCTGGTTAGTACTTAGATGAGAGGCTGCCTGGGAACACCAGGTGCTGGAGGCCTGGGAGAAGGACCCAGCAACCCACTCCCAAAAATCAATCCATCATTGAAAACCCTATGAACAACAGAGAAGCACTGACAATAGTGTTTCACCTGTTGTACACAGGGTCGCTATGGATCAGATACCAACTCGACAGCACCTAACAACAAACCCTGGAGTTGTGAACACTACGAATAGCAGAGAAGCACTGACAATAGTTGTCGGGGAGTGTTTCGATCTGTTTCCATAGGTCGCTAGGAGTCAGACCAAACTCCCCAGCACCTCACAACAACAACAAAGCCTGAAGTGGAGAAGCACCTAAGGCCAGGGTTTGGAGATTTGGGTTGGAGGCACACAACGTCAGAGAGCCCAAACTGAGTCAGGACAGGCAGCCCTGCACCCGGGGCCCAGATGAAGCATCACTCACCCCTGGAAAGACCCACACTCTCAGGAGAGCTGGCCCTCTGTACACGCCCGCCCACAGTGGGCACGCCCACACAAGCACATGCACACACGCCCATGCATACATGTGCCCAGGTACAGGCCTCCACGGCAGCACTCCTGGCATGTGCAGCCCCACTGGTGACAGGTGCCCTGGCCATGAGCAGTAAGAACTTGCTGCCTCCAGGGAAACTGGCAGGCAACAGCAGAGCATGCGCTTTCACGCTTGGGTGAAAGGGGCTCTTCCAGGCGCAGTGGCACACGCCTGTAATCCCAGCGGCTCAAGAGGTAGAGGCAGGAGGATCACAAGTTTGAGACCAGAGGCAATCTGCGTAACTTAGCGAGAACCTGTCTCAAAAATTAAAAAAGAAGGGCTGGGGGTACAGCTCAGTGGGCCAGCACTTGCAGAGCATGCAGGGACAAGGCCCTGGCTTCAACCTCCAGGACCACAAAAAAAGGTGGGGTGGGGGCTCTTAGGCCCAGGGGGCGGTTCTCACAAGGTCCCCTCACACACCAGGAGAGCCCTGAGCGGGTGTGATCAGAGGCTGCCCTCCTGGGGCTCACCTCCCGCCTCCCCAAGTGCACCTGAGGAATGACCAGGCCACTTCTGGCAGACAGGAGCAGAGCCCAGAGCCTGGGCAGATCCCCTGAGAGTCCAGGGCGGGGAGATCATTCTGGACTCTGCGGGAGACTTTCAGAAAGGTAACTACTGCAAAACAATGAAAACAATGTCCAAAGGCCAGCTCTGTACCACCCATTTGGTCCCTCACCTTTGTTACACTATTGTTGGGGCTCAGGAAAGGACTCCCCAAAGTAGGGCATCTTGACCTGCTGAACCATGCAGCAGCCTCAGGGTCTCTCTTCCATCCCCCCACCCCTAGCTTTTACCTCTTTCTCCACCAAAGTGCAGGGAGGGCTTCCTCCGAGGGGGAAACCTTCCCCCTCCCTTCAGGCTGGTCCTCCTGAGCAGGACTCCAGGATAGATTAGAGCTAACGCTACGCCCAGAGCCCAGGAGAGCCTGGTCTCAGGCTAAGTCTGTTCTTGGGCCCATTCATCTCCCCTGAAAATCATTTACTGTCCCTCCATGGGTGCCGATAGGCTGGCTCATCTGGCCCTTGTGTGAACTGTCATTCTTTGTGTGGCTCCTGTGTACTGCATGTTAATGAATTTGTCACCTTTTCTCCCACCGTCTGCCTAGCATCAGTTTATCTTAGCAAACTCAATTATCAAAACTTCAGAGGGGCGCCGGGTGCGGTGGTGCACACCTGTAATCCCAGTGGCTCGGGAGGTGGAGGCAGGAGGATCGCAAGATCAGGACCAGAGGCAGTCTGCGTAACTTAGCGAGACCCTGTCTCAAAAAGTGAAAAAAAAAATGGGCTGAGGGCGCAGCTCAGTGGTCTGGCACTTGCAGAGCATGCAGGCATGAATCCCTGGGTTCAACCCCCAGTACCACAAAAAAAAAAAACTTCAGAGGGGAAGGGAAATTCCCTTCCCCTCTACACTACCCATCTGTTTATTTTTCCATGTAGTATATTGTTTATAATGCTCAGCACGTAATTATAAGCTCTTTGGGGGAAAGACTCATGTTATTCCTTTTATGTTGCTGAGCAAAGTATTGTGAACAGCATGAAATGCATTTGGACTAGAATCGACATGCTGGATTACTTCATTTTCACTGTAATAACACACAGAAATACACAATTATAACTAAGGTGTAGACCATTTAAGCTTAAAGTCCTTAAGTAAAGCACAACCCCCCCCCCTTTATCTGCAGGCTCACTTCCCACGACTTCAGTTGCCCATGGTCAATTGCCATCCCAAACATTACTACAATACCATAAGGAATTCAGATGTTTTCAGCAGAGATGACCTTCACATAACTTTTATTATAGAATATTGTTATTTTGCTATTCCTTGTTAACTCTTTCTTTGCCTAATTTATAAATTAAACTTTATCATGTTGTTGTTGTTGTTAGGTGCCGTCGAGTCGGTATCCAACTTACAGCGACCCTCACTGGGTTTTCAATGGCTGACTGTTTTCAGGATTGCTTTGGGAGTGGATTGCCAGGTCCTTCTCCCATTTTTGCGGTGCTAGGAATTGAACTCAGGACCTCAGAGACTGCAGAGCTGCGTTCTACCAACTGAGCTAAATCCCAGCCCTAAATTTTATCATGTTGTTGTTGTTGTTAGGTGCTGTCGAGTCGGTATCCGACTCATAGCGACCCTCATAGGGTTTTCAATGGCTGTTTCAGGATTGCCTTGGGAGTGGATTGCCAGGTCCTTCTCCCATTTTTGTGGTGCTGGGAATTGAACTCGGGACCTCAGAGACTGCAGAGTGGCGCTCTACCAACTGAGTTAAATCCCAGCCCCGTGCGTGTGTGTGTGTGTGTGTGTGTGTGTGTAATGATTTGGCACTGCTTATGACTTCAGGCATACCCCAAGGATCTTTGAATGCATCCCCTATGAATACAGAGGGATTAGTCTCACCATAGCACACTTTAAAAATAATAAAATTGTGAAAGTCCTTGAATTCAGTTTGCCAAGCTCCTGTGGGAAAGAATGGCAGATTTCTGAAGGCCTGCTGCTTCTCATCACCAAATGCAGGTGACAGCGTAGGCTTTTCGCACCGGCACACTTACACTGTGCTGTACTGCATAGTTTCCACTGCAAAGCTCCTACCAGTCTGGGAAACTCAGACTTCCGTGAGCCTCTTGTGGCAATTGAAGTTGTAATATTTGGCACCACTGCAACTGTAAGCACACACACAAATGTGCAAACAGAGCTGTAGGGAAGTCCATGATTAGACAGCAGCCATCAACATAGCCTAAAACGTGCTCCTATTTACTTAACCACCAAAATTCAAACAAAGGTTTTATCCTGTTGAGAACTCAGAGACGTTCCCAAATTTATCACAATCCTCCAGGTGGAGAAATACTGTCATCACAGATCTCTAAAGACACTCCAAGCCTTTTTTTTTTTTTTTTTTTTTTTGCGGTACTGGGGGTTGAACCCAGGGCCTCGCGCCTACATGCTCTGCAAGTGCTGGACCACTGAGCTGCACCTCAGCCCATTTTTCTACTTTTTGAGAGAGGGTCTCGCTGAATTACGCAGACTGCCTCTGGTCTCGAATTTGCGATCCTCCCGCCTCCGCCTCCGAGCCGCTGGGATGACAGGCGAGCGCCACCTCGCCGCCCAAGACACTCCAAGATTTAAGAA
This sequence comes from Pedetes capensis, assembly GCA_007922755.1. Classification (NCBI taxonomy): domain Eukaryota; kingdom Metazoa; phylum Chordata; class Mammalia; order Rodentia; family Pedetidae; genus Pedetes; species Pedetes capensis. The sequence continues at coordinate 29,182 of VMDO01021265.1, forward strand.
TCGGCTCTATTCCATCTAACCTCCTCGGAGCCTCAGAAATAGCCATTGTAGTGCAGAGGTCCGCCACCAGAGGGAAGTAGAGATCCGTCGTGGGAAGGACAGGCATCTCCTCCCGCTGGCAGAGCAAAGAACTGGATTGACCTGGCATCATGGTTTTCTTCCTGGATCCTTGTTGGTGGTGGTGTTGTGTGCCATGGAGTGGGTATCTGCCTCATAGCAACCCTGTGTACAACAGGCGAAACACCAGTGTCAGTGCTTCTCTGCTGTTCATAGGGTTTTCAATGACGGATTGATATTTGGGAGTGGGTTGCTGGGTCCATCTCCCAAGCCTCCAGCACCTGGTGTTCCCAGGCAGTCTCCCATCCAAGTACTAACCAGGCCTGACCCTGCTTAGCTTCCGAGATTTGATGAGATAGGATACCACAGGGCTACGGCTGCAGGCTTCCCGGATCCTAGCCCCCAAACCTGTTCAATGGACTGATGTATGTGCTGCGTGTGCAACGGTCAGAAATCCATCCTTCCACTTAAATAAGCGAGGCTTTCTCTTTTTATTTTCTCTGTATTTATTCAACGAACTGCAGGCAAGAAAGAAAAAGACAAGCCTGAAATGCTCCCAGATTCAAGTGTTTCACAGAGTTCTACCTAGACTTCTCACCTCAGCTCAGGCGACAGTTTTCACAGGGTCTCTCAAAACCCACTCCTCAGCATCCTCACAGGACGGACAGACTCCAGTGGAAGGGCAGGAGGGCGTGCAGCTTGAGACCAGAAAGGAGCCCAGGCGGGAATACAGCTCCCTGCCCTGCCTGCCTCCAGGGCGCATGTCCGTAGAAAGTTGCTTTCAAAGCCACTCTGCCACTGACAGACAACTCTTGAGGGCCGGCCGTGTGATCAGATGGGGGACATTTCCAGTATTGAAAATAAAAGGGTGTAGGACGCATTCCCCAACCTCAGAAAGCTCCCTCGAGTCTGGTCGAGTACCCGAAGCTAACATGGAGACACAAGAGAGGGACACGTGCCAACCGCAGCTGGGAAATCATTGAAACAGGGGCGAAATAAAGGCACCATTGCTGGTTATGGGTGAAGGGACCCCTGGGGTAGCCTGGGGGGAAGGGAGCCGTGGGGACGCCAGCATCACATCCGGAACACACACCGCGTGATGGTAGCATGGCTTGATGACCTAGAGCCCTCTGACCACACCTGACTTTCCTCAAACAGGACCAGGAGCAGCCCCAGGTCTGGCCCAACTTCCGTGAAGGACGAGGGCTCATCAGGGTCAACGCGCACCGGCCAGCAGCTGTCCCTCGTGCCTTGCTCGCAAGCTCTCCGTGTTGTAGCTACATCCAGGGTGGCCTGTGGGTGGCGCCCTCCAGTGTGTCCTGCCATAGTCGCCTGCCACCCCACTGCCACTCTTGGCAACTGCTCCAGCGCCACACACCACAGACTCCCAACTGTTCCCCTAGCAAAGAAGCAAGAGGGACAGGGATGGCTTCTTCCCAACGCTGTGTGGGTACTGTGCCACCTGCGTCCCCAGAGCAGGAGGGCCTGGGCCCCCGGTCTCGAAAGGCCATCTGAAGATGGAATGAGGTGTCCGGACATGGCCGACAGGAAGAGGCCTGAACTCGATCCCCCCAGTCCTCCAAGGGCCTCCTGGGAAGTCGCCAATGACTGTGGGTAGATTATCCGACCCGCTTGTCTTCACAACACCCGAAAGCCACCATTGCCACCCCAGGTCTGGGGCTGCTCATGGTCCCTGTCCCCCTGATTGTGGCCCCTTCCAACTAGGGTCTGAGGACCCCAATGCTTTTCTACTTTTTATCACCACCAGGCCCGCTTGATTTGGGAATTTGCCAACTGTGGCTTTCAGTCTATAGTCATTGGAGGAACGGGGAGTCAGTCTGTGAGGGCATCCTGATCTGGCCCATCCGCCTGCACATCTAATGCTTCAGGGCACTTGGTCAACCCAGTGACCCCTGATTCCATGAGTCATGAAGATTTCCTGCCTATTTAGAAAGACATCGTCCTATTGTAACCTGACTGGCAGCTCCTCCCATCTACTGAAAGAGCACTATATACAATACAAGTTAAAGACCCAAAGCAGCAATGACCACTGTGGTTCAGTGGTGTCTAAGGTCCACGTATTGCTGCTCGAAACTCAGAAACACCCTGCTGTAGCTGGGCGCGGTGGCACACACCTGTAATCCCAGCGGCTGGGGAGGCGGAGGCAGGAGGATCCCAAGTTTGAGACCAGAGGCAGTCTGCATAACTTAGCGAGACCCTGTCTCAAAAAGTAAAAAAAAAAAAAAAAGAAAAAGAAAATGGGCTGAAGGTGCAGCTTAGTGGTCCAGCACTTGCAAAGCATGCAGGCATGAGGCTTCACAAAGACTGTTCCACAAATCTGAAAGAAGAGCCGCCTTCCAGCCCCGTGCTTGCATGAAAAGAAACAGTGTTTTGTCCAAGGTTTTCTGTTTTGTGATCCCAATTGACGTCACAGTGATGCTGTGCTCCATCAAGGGAGGTATTGCCAAGTGACAGTCCAGGAATGCCTTGCTCCCATTTCATTGCCAAGATCCCAGGGGTACCGAGCCCTGGAATTCTTTTGGGAGGCTACTGCAGCTGGCAAGACACTCTCGGGTCATGGGACACACTCGCTAGGCAGCCCCTTCTCTTACATAGCATCAATCCTACAAAATTGGGGAGATTCCTGCCCTGAGCTCCTTAGAAAATTCTCAGGCTCTTGACTCTCTGCATTGAAGGCTGAAATCCCGTGCCCTTGCACCTCCACTGAAGGGCACCGAACTGTATTTCACGGCTTCCGAATTGTCTGCTCAAATCTAAGGCTTGCCCTGGGCTCTTATGCCAAAGCTGTCATTTCTCAGCACCAGGCTGAGGTGAACAGAGCCTGGCCCAGCAAAGCTGCCGGCCTCTGTGCCTTCTGCCCATCACTGTTTTCCTTAGAATGGGTTTAAAGTTACAAAAGTGTTGATCATCTGGAAATGATATCCATCAGGGCACCTCACCTCCAGGACCCCTCTCCCTTCAAAGAGCCATCTTGTTCTGGACTATTTCTGCCTGCGTCCTTTCAGGATGCGCCTGTCTCGGGTCCTATTTCCTTGGGGACTTGCTTCTACTTGTTTCATAGCTAAGTATGCTTATGAGCCAATGTGGTAGCTAACCCACAGGATGAGGCAGACAGACCACTCGGCCTTGAGATCCAGCTCTGCCTCTTACTAGTTGTGTTGTTGTTGTTGTTGTTAGGTGCCGTCGAGTCGGTATCCGACACATAGCAACCCTCATAGGGTTTTCCATGGCTGACTGTTTCGGGATTGCCTTGGGAGTGGGTTGCCAGGTCCTTCTCCCATTTTGCGGTGCTGGGAATTGAACTCTGGACCTCAGAGACTGCAGCGCAGCGCTCTACCCACTGAGCTAAATCCCAGCTCCTACTAGTTGTGTAGCCTCCGGTAAGTTAGTCGGCCTCTCTGGGCTACAATTTCCTTTATAAAACAGGGAAGACATTATCTACCCCCAAAGGATCATGGCAAAAATAAAATGAGAACCGCTACGTAACAGCACAAACCAAGCTTGACACAGAGCGAAGGAGCGTGGGTGCTAGCTGATATTAGCAGCAGCAGCAGCACAAGCCATGTATCTGTAAGTCTTGTCTTCTCTGCCCTCCAAAGCAGCTATGTACAGTGTCACTGAGGCCTTCTTCCTATCCAAGCCCTTGTCTCGTGAAGGGTTTCAGGGTGAGATATGAGCTCTGTTGCCTGGTGGTGGTGGTGTTGTTGTTAGGTGCCATCGAGTCGGTATCCGACTCATAGCGACCCTGTGTACAACAGGCGAAACACTATTGTCAGTGCTTCTCTGCAGTTCATAGGGTTTTCAATGGCAAATTGATTTTTGGGAGTGGGTTGCTGGGTCCATGTCCCAAGCCTACAGCACCTGGTGTTCCCAGGCGGTCTCCCATCCAAGTACTAACCAGGTCCAACCCTGCTTAGCTTTCGAGATCTGATGAGATAGGATGCCACAGGGTTATGGCTGCAGGCCCTGCTGCCAGGTAGGGGGGTGGATTTGAGACAAATGTGCCGTTCAGCACTGGCCAAGTGCCAGCACATAGGTGCTGTGCTACAGATCGCACTCCTTGAGGGTCTTTGCAAATGGCACCTGATACTTACCAGTAGGGACACGATGCATCTGGGAGTGGGATGTGGCAGCCCACTCCAGAAGCGATCCCGAAGCAATCAGCCATTGAAAACCCTATGAATAAGTATCCAGAGTCACTACGAGTTGGACCCAACTGGATGACACTGAACAACAGAAACAGTCTGCATTTCCCTAAAGTTATCCTGCTCACAAGTTTGCTGGCACCAACAAACGTTTTGCTTACACCCTTCTGATCCCAGACTTTCAATGTTCACGTTGTTGTTGTTGTTGTTGTTGTTAGGTGCCATCGAGTTGGTATCCAACTCATAGCGACCCTCAGAGGGTTTTCAATGGCTGACTGTTTCAGAATTGCCTTGGGAGTGGATTGCCAGGTCCTTCTCCCATTTTTGCAGTGCTGGGAATTGAACTTGGGACCTCAGAGACTGCAGCGCAGCGCTCTACCAACTGAGCTAAATCCCAGCCCTCAATGTCCATAATGCAGTTTAAAACCCCTAACGCCTTAGTGACCTGACCCATGCTTACTGTCCAGTCTTCCTCAACTTCCCTCACTGGGGCTCTGGCTGCTCTATACCTCGGCTGGTCCCCAACCTCCTGCCCTCTGACCACAGCCTCTCAGGCACCAGTCCTTCTTCCAGAACCTGCCTTTCCTGACCACCTCTGCCAGGTCCCCGTCATCTGCCCATCTGTGAGGCCACCTTGAAGGAAACCCTGTTCTATCTACACTACAGCTTCTACCTTCATCACCCTAGGACAGAAATCATGTTTCCTCCCTGTGTTCCTGTGCCACTCATAGTGTTCTAGAACATTCTCCCGTGTGTAATGACTCTTAGCGTACATGTCACTGATAGCACACTGTGAGTTATTGTAACTTTATTTTTTGTAACACTGTCTTTCATTTTTTTAGTGTCCTGTCAGGAGCTTACAAATAATAACTTTAATATTTCTGGAACTGAATAATGTGCACCGTTCAAAACAATTGTTTTAACGTTCACTCCCTAGATAACCGGCTTCACCATGGTACAAATTCATATCAAAAGAATGCCTATAACTCCTCAGTCTGTCCAGGAGGTCTGTTGTTAAGCATTAGCTCTGGGCCAGCATTATAACATTGATTCCTGGCTGTGGAGGCTGGGACATGATTGGCCTGTCTGTGCTTCAGTTTCCTCATAGACAAGATGAGTACTGGGGGGAAATGAATTAGTCTGTGTGAACCCCTGGGAAAGTGCTTGGCACATAGGAAGCTCTCAGTAAATGCTAACTGTTACTCCTCAAGATTCACTTCCTATGGCTCTTACCCTGGGCAGGTCTGGAAGTTATTTAGATGATGTAGTTACCAACTCTCACCAGCAGGGGGCACCCAGTGCCCAGGGTTATCAATTACATCCCCAGGCCAACCCCTTACCTCCCCACTTGGTTGGGCTCTAGCCAGGACGAAGAATTCAGCTTGGGATTAGGGGCAGAGGCATGTTTATAAATATCAAGAAAAGCTCTGGTTTGAAAGGCCACCCCAAGGCCCTCTGCCAGAAGTTGCGTTGTTGTTAGGTGCCGTAGAGTCGTGTCCAACTCATAGCGACCCTCATAGGGTTTTCAATGGCAGATTATTTCGGGATTGCCTTGGGAGTGGGTTGCCATGTCCTTTTCCCATTTTCTCATTGCTGAGAATCGAACTTGGGACCTCAGAGACTGCAGAGCAGTGCTCTACCAACTGAGCTAAGTCCCAGTAGAAGTTGCATAGGGAGGACATTTGGTAATTTCCATGCCTCCTCCTTTTCCATCCACCACTGTTCAGAAAGGACAGGGTATGTGGTAGTGGGAGGGGTTGGGTGGGAGCAGAGACTGAACTGGAGACAGGGGAGGACAGAAGCTGGGTTCACAGCTGGTGACACACATTTGATTTTGATTCTGGTGATTCTTCCATACTTGTGAACATGTATCTGCCTTTTCTAGCCTGTGTAGTCACCTCCTGATCACAGAATACAGTTGTCACTCTATCATTCTGCTATCAGTGTTTCTCCATTCCGTCCAGCCAGATTAGTAATGTATTCCCAGGGATCTGTGCATGCCTGGCCCAACACACACATACACACACACCGCCTCCCAATCCTGCTGGTGCCTCTGGGTCTTGCTCATAACTCACCTCCTCCAAGGAGCGTTCCCCACCTCTGTAGTGTGGCAGGTCCTCCACTGAGCTTCTCCCATGGCCTTTCCACAGTCAGACGCCTTCTCCAGGGCTGCCTGTTGGGTCTCTTGTGTTGCCACATAGCTCCCTGTTGTGCTGTATTTGAACTCATTAGCTGTTGAATGATCGGCCACTGGCTCTGAGGTCAGGAGTGTGCAGGGAGCTGGGAAGGAAAGGGGGAGCAGAGCAGTTGTGATTCCTGCTCTCCAGGCGCTTACAGTCTAGTCTCTTACCTACTCTGTTCAT
>VMDO01021266.1:0-35762 GCA_007922755.1 Pedetes capensis
ACCATGGACTGCCAAAAGAACCAACAGATCTGTCCTAGAAGAGGTACAACCAGAGTGCTCCTTGGAAGCAAAAATGGCCAAACTGCGTCTTACATATTTCGGACATGTAGTCAGGAGAGATCAATCCCTGGAGAAGGACATCATGTTTGGGAGAGTGGCAGGTCAACGCAAAAGAGGAAAACCCTCCACCAGATGGATTAACACAGTGTCTGCAACAATGGGCTTAAACATAAATAAGATGGTTTGCCTGGCACAGAATCGGCAAGTGTTTTGATCTGCTGTACATAGGGTCGCTATGAGTCGGACTCGACTCGACGGCACCTAAGAACAACAACAACAAGGGCTATGCTCTCTTTGCAGACTCTTAGGGAAGAATCGTTGCTTGCCTCTTCCAAACCTCTGGAGGCTCCTTGGCAACTTCTGCATTCCTTGGCTTATAGCTGTATCACTCTAATCACTGCCTCCACCACCACGTGGCCTCCTTCCTTCTGTGGATCTCTGTATCCTAATCTCCCTCTCTTTTCTCTCTCTCTTTTTTTTTTTTTTTTTTTGTGGTACTGGGGGTTGAACCCAGGGCCTCACGCTTGCATGCTTTGCAGGTGCTGGACCATTGAGCTGCACCCCTAGCCCATTTTTTTTTTTTTTTACTTTTTGAGACAGAGTCTCGTTAAGTTACACAGACTGCCTCTGGTCTCAAACTTGTGATCCTCCCGCCCCCACCTCCAGAGCCGCTACAGGCATGCGCCACTGCGCAGGGCTCCCTCTCTTTTCTCTTCTAAAGACACCAGCCATTGGATTTAGGTCCCTTCCTAATCAAGTATGACTTCATCTTAACTAGACTACAATTGCAAAAGACCATTTCCAAACAAGGTCATAGAAGTTAGGATCTGGACATATTTTGAGGGGACACAATTCAATCCACTGCAAGAAGTTTCTTATAAAACCAAATATGCATTTAATATATAAGCCCAAATCACACTTTTGGGAATTGTCTTAATTTTCTATCACTTCATAACAAATTGCCACAAACGCAGCAGTTTAAAACAACCACCATTTATCAGCTTACCTTTCTATAGGTCACAGTTCCAGGCAAGCTCAGATGGTTTTTCTGCTTACAATTTCACAAGTCTGAAATCAATTTGCCGGCTGGCCAACCTAGGCTCTTATCTAGAGGCTATGGGGGAAGAATAATCCTCTTCTAGGTTTAGGTTGTTAGCAGAATTCAGTTCCTTGCAATTTTAGGATGAAGGTCCCTGTTTCCTTTGCTCTCAAGGGTTATGCTCAGGTCCTAGAGGCCACTCTCTGGTCTTTGCATACAGCCACATTCTTCTCTTTTTTTTTTTTTTTTTTCTGGTACTGGGGGTTGAACCCAGGGCCTTGCACTTGCATGCTTTGCAAGTGCTGGACCACTGAGCTGCCGCCTCCAGCCCTTTTTTTTTTTTTTTTTTTTTTTTTTTTTTTTTTTTTTGAGACAGGGTCTCACTAAATTACACAGACTGCCTCTGGTCTCGAACTTGCGATCCTCCTGCCTCTGCCTCCCGAGCCACTGGGATTACAGGCGTGCGCCACCACGCCTGGCTAGCCACATTATTCTTCAAGCAAGCAATACCATATCAAATCATTCTCATGCTTTACATCTGACTTTCCTTCTTTCTGCCACCAGCCAGAGAAAACTGCTTAAAAAAATAAAAGCTGGGCACAGTGGTGCACACAAGTACTAGGCCAACCTGGGTTACATAGTGAGACCCTGTCTGAAAAAAATGAAGGTGATAAAGAAGGCTCATGTGATTAAACTAGGCCTGCCTAGATATTCCCCCCATATGGAGTAACATAATCATGGCAGTGATACCATATTCATCGTTTTCATCATACTCACATATCCCAGATGCTCCAGGAGGAGACATCTTTGGGAACCATTCAAAACATTCTGGCTGCCACGGTCTGTTCTCTTGCCCTTAGCAGCTCATGCTTCTCCAAAATGAAAACTATATTCACCCTCTGAAATTTCCCCAGGGTCTCCTCCAAGGCCAAACTCACATCTAAAATCTCATCAGCTCAAAAGTCCAAAATCTCATCTCAAGTCCTTTAGACGTGTGGGTGGAACTTTAGAGACTTTAGAGGTATGGGTGAGACTCCAGGCACAATTTCTTTCCATCTATGAAGAAACAAGTTATTCATCCCCGAGACACAATGGTAGAACAGGCATAGGATAAGGGTTCTGGATATTCCAGCTCAAAGAGGAGGAAAATGGAGAGGAAAAAGGAGCCACCAGTCCCAAGCAGTTTTCAAGCCTAGATGAGAAACTCCCTCAGGTTCCAAGACTTGGGAAAAGTGCTGTGTGGTTCTCAGTTCTGTCCTCCAGGCTGCCAGTTCTTCCCTTTGAGTCATCCTTTCTTCATGAAAGGTAGAATGTGTTTACAGCTCAGTCATTTTATCAAACCTTTTCTTTCCAGAAGAATTTGGAAGGCTTGTCAGCCTCCTTGTACTTTGAATTCTGTCACTTGCAGACCAAGCTGGCAGTATTTCTGCTGATATAAAATTCTCAAGGACTTTGTGGGCTTTAAGTGGATGTCCTGGGGATTCACTATATGAAACATATGCCATTGTCAACAAATCTGGTTAGGATAATCCCTTCTCTATCTTTGGCTCCTTCTGAGATGGCGGAGGAACACCTTTAAGCTTCCTAGAAGATACTGGTTTGATTAAGATCTATGATGCATATTCTCAACCTCTTGTGATCAAAACCCTGACTTTTTGATCTTTTGAATTTGCTGAAAAGAGTTGAACGGCCACATACTCAGTTTTTCTCTCTGCTATGCATTTTTGGGGTCTCTCTCTCTCTCTCTCTCTCTCTCTCTCTCTCTCTTTGGTACTGGGGGGCTGAACCCAGGGCTTCATGCATACTCTGTAAGTGCTCTGCCACTGGTTGCATCCCCAACCTCTTTTTTATTTTTAAATTGAGACAGAGTCCCACTAAATTACCCAGGCTGCCTCCGGTCTTAAACCTGTGATCCTGCCTCCACCTCCCAAATCACTGGGATTGCAAGCGTGAGCCACTGTGCCCAGCTGGGAGCAATCTCTTAATTTCAGTATTTTAGGTCATCTGGATATGCTAAGAATTACCCAATTATTTTGTGTTTAAAGTCTCTTTCTCAATTTGTCTTTGTTCTTGAATTTTATTATAATCACCATGAAGAAGCCAGACTGCGCCTTTAACACTTTGCATGGAAATCTCTTCAGCTAAAGAACCATGTTCATTGCTTTCAAATTCTACCTTCTATATAACTGTATAGGGCTGGGATTTGGCTCAGTTGGTAGAGTACTGCACTGCAGTCTCTGAGGTCCCGAGTTCAATTCCCAGCACTGCAAAAATGGGAGAAGGGCCTGGCAATCCACTCCCAAGGCAATCCCGAAAGTCAGCCATTGAAAACCCTATGAGGGTCGCTATGGGTCGGATACCAATGGCACCTAACAACAACAACATATAACTGCAGGGCACGATTTTGCTAAACTCTCTGCCAACACACATCAAGGACTTCCCTTCCTGCAGTTTCCAACAACATGTGCCTCACTTCCTTCTGGCTCACCAGTTGCATTCTAGACACCAATATTTTTTATCAACATTCTGTTGATGGCAGTTTAGGCTTTCTGTGACATCTTCCAGAAAACTGTCTTCAAACTTGATTCCAAAGAAACCTCCACAATTTTTTTTTTTTTTTTGGCAGTACAGGGGTAACGTGTGGAACCCAGGGCCTCATGCATACTTTGCAAACGCTCTACCATTGAACTGCACCCCCAGTCCCTCTTTTATTTTTTATCTTGCGACAGTCTCGAGTTTACACAGGCTGCCTTCTGGCCTCAAATTTGCGATTCTCCTGCCTCTGCCTCCCGAGTTGCTGGGATTACAGGTGTGTGCCACCACATCCCACTCCATATTTTGTTTTTGAGACAACAATGCACTACGTGGCCCAAGCTTGTCTAGAACTCACTGTGTGTCCCAGGCTGACCTCTAACTTGTGGTCCTCCTACCTCAGCCTCCTAAACGCTGGGATTACATGTATATGTCACCCTGCCTGGCTGACATTTCCCATTTTTAAATGCTTAATATGGCAGCACCTCACTTTCAGGTACTAAAATCTATATTAGTTTTCTATTGTTGCCTAACAAGCTACCATGAACTTGCCATATCCTGACTTGAGTTCTGTATTTTGGCATTTATCTTACGTGGCTTTCTCTTTCCAAGGATTGTTTTGTCTGTGCCTCATCTAAGTCCTGTGTATCCCATTCTGTTTTTTCATGAAGTCTCTTAAGCCTCTGCACCTCCACACCCTGCACTCACAGGTTTGCAGCAGCAGGCAGGTGGTAGGAACAGCACTGGAATATGGTTGATTTCTGTATTTACATGTAATTTGAACATCATCTTATTCTCTTTTACCACTATGACCGAAAGCATGGGTCTTATTTTATGAAGTTGATTTATGGGGAGAAGTGGTGTGTGGAGAGAGTCAAAATGAAGCAGTATTTCTACTCTCCTCCCAAGCCAGCAGGCTAGTTTTTCACAATCGCATAGATTACCAATTCTGAAACAGTTCTCTATATATTCTAGCATATAGCAAATGAATATATTGAGCCAGATTTTTCAATCAGAAAACGAAGTTACAAATATAGAAAGGAGGAAGACTAAAATAAACCTGTGGTGTTCAATTGCAATTTGAGGTATCAATATGGATTTATGTTTTTTAATATAAAGAGATAGATATGGAAATATATATATGTAAATATACATGTATAGGGCTGGGATTTAGCTCAGCTGGTAGAGCGCTGTGCTGCAGTCTCTGAGGTCCCGAGTTCAATTCCCAGCACCGCAAAAATGGGAGAAGGACCTGGCAACCCACTCCCAAGGCAATCCCGAAACAGTCACCCATTGAAAACCCTATGAGGGTTGCTATGAGTTGGATGCCGACTCAACAGCACCTAACAACAACAACATACATGTATGGATACACATACATTTTCAAGGAGGAAAGAAATGAAAGAGTGGTCTATAAGTCACTTAGTCCCTATTATCTTAATGTGTTAGTCAGACTTTGCCATCACTGTGACAAATACTTGAGAGAAACTATTTAAAAGAGGAAAGACTTACTTTGGCTCATGATTTCAGTCTGTGGCCGGCTGGTTCCATTGCTTTCAGGGACTTGGCAAAGCAGAAATATCACGGGGGAAGGGCATGGTGGAGGAAAGCTGCTCACCTCATGGCAGCCAGGAAGCATCGAGGAGTAGCAGGAAGGAGCCAGGGCCAAGACACACCCTAGAAAGGCACGCCCCCAGTGATCCACTCCCTCCAACCAGGCCCCATCTTTCACAGTTCCACCACCTCCCAATAGTCTATTCAAATTTTGAATCCATCAATGATTAAATCAAAGCCCTCATGATGTAATTGTCTCCAGATATGCCCTCACAGACCCACCCAGAGGTGTGTCTCTTTCAATCTAATCAAGTGTACAGTCACGATTAATCATCATGCTCAATTTGTGCTATTTCCTGTTCTTTTTCTTTGTCTTCCCCCTCATTTTATGCCAATTATTGGATTGACCATGTTTTATTCCTTTCCTTCTTCTAGCTTGGATGTCATTTAATCCATTTGTACTCTTGCAGTCACTTCTGTCTTTTCTTTCTTTTTTTTTATTCTAGTCATTTCCCTTAAATTTGAACAGACTGGGTTTGAAGTCTGTAGTTAATCTGTATCTTTATCATCCTTTTGACCACTGCATGGATGTTAAAATATTCTACCTACAATTTCTTTTTTCTTTCAATTATTTTTTATATTGAAAGTAGCAATTTTATTTGAGTTAAAAGTATTTACAAATACCCAAAGACATACTTCATGAAACTGGAACAAACTATTTTCTCCTGCCATTGGCTTTTGCTCCAAAGATCACAGCTGATATAAAATAAAATAAAATAAAAATAAAAATAGGACTGGATTCAGAAAAGTACTCTACTGTTCTAATTTCCAATCATCTACCTACAATTTCCTCTTCCAATTTTACATGTTATTCTTAATATTTCATTTTTGCCTTGTTTTTAACACACTCAAATTAATCATTACTGTTATTTTTGTTATTTTTATGGTCAATGTCTAATTAGATTTATCTGCATATTTATCAATTTCTTTCCCACATTTTCAATTTCTTTGCTCACATGGCTTTTCATATCCAACACTGTCCTTCAGGATTCAAAATATTTCTTTCTAAATTGAATTCTTAGAGCTGGGTGCAGTGGTGCATGCCTGTTATCCCAGAAATTTAGGAGGCAGAGACAGGTGGATCACACATTTGAGGCCAGAAGCAGGCTTCCTAACTTAGTGAGACTCTGTCTCAAAGTAAAAAGTAAAAAATGAGCCAGGAATAATGGTGCAGGCCTGTCATCCCAGTAACTCAGGAGGCAGAGGCAGGAGGAGAGGGATTTTGAGGCCAGAGGCAACCTGTGTAACTCAGCGAGACCCTGCCTCAAGATAAAATTTAAAAAATGGGCTGGGAGGCAGTGCAGCCCAGTGGTAGAGCACTTGCAAAAGTACATTCAAATCCAGGGATTCAACCCCCAAGTACTGAAAAAAAAAAAAAAAGAAAAGAAAAAAAAAGAAAAAAGAAAGAAACAGTGAAAAATGGGCTAGGAGTGCAGCTCAGTGATAGATTGCTTGCAAAGTATCCATGAGGCCCTAGGGTCAACCCTCAAGTAACTGCAATAATAATAATAATTTTTTAAAAATTTAAAAAGTGAATTCTATTGATTGATTGATTGATTGATTGCAATACTGGAGGCTGAACCCAGGACCTTGAACATACTTCACAAGTGCTCTGCAACTAAGCTGCACCCCCGGCTCCTTTTTGATGTTTTACCCTGAGACAAGGTCTTGCTAAATTATGCACACTGGCCTCTGGCCTCTAACCTATGATCCTCCTGCCTCTGTCTCCTGAGTCACTGGGATTACAGGTGGGTATTACCACACCTGGTGCAAAAAATGAATTCTTCAGAGGTCCATGAGCCTGTGAGTGATAAGCTCTTTTAGTGTTTGTCTGGAAATGTCTTTCCTTCATCCTCTAGTCCCATGGTGTGGCAGCTATGAAAATCCTCCACTCAGATCTCTTGCTCCAGGGAGGATAGTTGACAGATGGGCTCAGCTGCTGCGCTCTCAGTCTACCAGGGCGTTAGCATGGAGATCACACTTCACACAGGTAGACCTGTTCTTGCAGAACATGGGACTCCTCCGATAGGTTCCTTGGGCTCGTTGTTGCCTCAACAGCCTGGCGAATCTTTTTAGAACTGCAGTACAGTCTGAGAATCTGCCTGTGCAACCCTCCTTTCCCACGTGTCAGAAGTGCATTTCTATGGTTATGTTTTCCTAATCTATCTTTTCTTTTTTTCATATTGTCTTATTCGTTCCGTAGCATTTCAATCCTTTTAGGCTTCTGATTATCTAAACTATACTGATTTTACATTCTCTTTCAAAGTTTATTCAATTATTTCTGGTATGGGGGGGCTCTTATCCTTCCACTTTTCATCTGCTGATTTCTGCTTGTGGTGGGTTATTTTCTTGTGAGGTTTTGAAATGCCTGTTTTTTCTATGTGAGTTCCATGCAGCCTAGGCTCTTTGCGTTGACTTTTGCCAGGTTTACAGCAACCACCTTAGTCATTTGAACCTAATTAATACCAAGAGTTATTAGCCAGCTAAAGATGATTACTAAAAGGAGGAGAGGCAATTCTAAAGAACTGAAGAAGAGCCGGGCGTGGTGGCACACGCCTGTAATCCCAGCGGCTCGGGAGGCGGAGGCAGGAGGGTCGCAAGCAAGCTCGAGACCAGAGGCAGTCTGCGTAACTTAGTGAGACCCTGTCTCAAAAAGGAAAAAAAAAAAAAAGGGCTGGGGGTGCAGCTCAGTGGTCCAGCACTTGCAAAGCACGCAAGCGCAAGGCCCTGGGTCCAACACCCAGTACCACACACGCACACACACACAAAAAGAACAGAGGGAGAGTGTTGCAAGGAGCAGCTAGCTCTAAAGTTGAGGGAATGTATGGAAGGAAGGCAAACAGTCAAGCACCGTCCCTCCCCCCAGTGCAGGCTGAGATTCAGATCCTGTTAGACAGTATGGCTGCAGGCTGCTGGGTAGTGGTGAAATCTTCTGAGGTGCCACAGGGGAGAGGTGGGCCACAACTCACTGGTCAAGGCTGTGGAGATCTGAGAGTTGCCTGCCAGGGTGCTGGTGAGCTGGCGCCAGCGAGCTAGGGCTGGTGAGCAGGGAGCTGCCGGTTTGGGTGCATGCTGCTGTTTCCTATATACTGCTGGCAAGGATCTCACCTGCTGGGATTCTGATGACAAGGGCTGAATGCTGAGTGCCCGTTCCATCTTCTGCATACCACTGGCGGTTGCACCATAGATTTCGGGCAAAGGAAACAGACCAGACCAGAAAGACAAGCTCCTGCCTCTCCTGTGCTTTGCACTGTTCCTCCAGCACCCTCACCTGACAAAGCTCGACATTGCGCTATCTGGCAAAAGAGAACAGTTTTCAAGGTCCAGTGTCACATACAGGGCAATGAAGGGCAGACTTGGAGATACAAGGTAACAGACTGGTCATTGGCACATCAGATTCTTGAGGATGAATCACTGGACCAGGACCAGTTTTTAATGTTGACTTTGCAGCTTGGATTACCAAATTACACGGACAGTATAAACTAAGACTACAAACCCAGAGAAGATTCCTCTCCTAAAACTTCCCAAATACCATCGCCTGCTTGTAAAGCAGGCCCCAGTCCTATGTGGCAATGTTACACAGCCATAATGATGTCTATGCAAAACTACGTTGGTTTTTGTATTGAAAGAACTATGTTGTTGTTGTTGTTAGGTGCCATGGACTCATGTCCAACTCATAGCAACCCTCATAGGGTTTTCAATGGCTGTTTCGGGATTGCCTGGGAAGTGGATTGCCACATCATTCTCCCATTTTTGTGGTGCTGGGAATTGAACTCAGGACCTCAGAGACTGCAGAACGGTGCTCTACCAACTGAGCTAAATCCCAGCCCCTGAAAGAGCTATGCTGCAGATTAATTCAGATGACTGAACCTATTTGGACCTCTCATTGCTAACAATACCAAATTCATTGTATGGAACAAAACTCCACAGACAGAATAACAGAGTATCTCAAAGAAGCAAGCATACAACCAAGAACCACCAAGAAAGAAAGTGAGCACCCTCCACAAGTGGAAGAAACAGTTAACAAACTGAAGACTAAGTATAATATCCCCAGGGATATTCTAGAGGAAAATATATGATGAGACATTATAGCTACAGCTTTTAGAAATGAAATGAAATATATTGTTGCTTTTAGAAATGAAATGAAATATATTGTTGTTAGGTACCCTCGAGTCTGTGTCCGACTCATAGTGACCCTATGTATAATAGGCGAAACCGTATTGTCAGTGCTTCTCTGCTATTCATAGGGTTTTCAATGGCTGATTGTTTTTTGAGAGTGGGCTGCCAGGTCCTTCTCCTAAGCCTACAGCACCTGGTGTTCCCAGGTGGTCTCCCATCCAAATACTTACCAGGCCTAACCCTGCTTAGCTTCCGAAATTTGACAGGATCGGATGCCACCGTGGTTCGGCTGCAGGTGAAATGAAATATATGATCACTGAAATAAGAAAACCTCCGAGATGAGCCAAAAGAATGGTGTTAAAAATATTTATGTACTACTATAACACAAGCATCAGACAATCAGAACATACAACTAACCAATGAGACTTGCAATAGGATGTTCTAACAATGTTTACTGGCTTAATCTCATCCATAAACACCAAGAGGGAACCAGGAGATTTTTCCGGAGTATAGTGCATGGAGCAAAGAAATGAAAACTAAGAGATACACGTGAAGGGATATGATAGATCCAGATGCTTAAGTAGCCACATGATAGTGGGTTTTCATGGGTAAAAGAGAGATAATGGAAGGGAGGGAATAAAGAGATAACAGATGGAATTTTATCAGAAGATCCAAGCCTTTAGGCCAGGAGAGTCCACCAACTGTTGGGTTTTTTTTAAGCCCCAAATCCTCCACCTACTTATATTATGATGAAATTTTAAATCTTATAATTTGAAGATCCTAAAACCATTCAGAGGAAAAAGGAACTGGTTGCCCATAAAGAAATGATAATGAAATTACCAGCAATGGATGCTATACTACAAAGCATATCTTCAAAGTTCTGAGGGAAAATTATTTTGATCGTAGCTTTTAAAAAAAGTTTTTCTGTACTTGGGGGTTGAACCCGGGGCCTCACACATACTTTGTAAATGCTATACCACTGAGCTGCACCCCCAGTCCATTTTTTATTTTTAATCTTGAGACAGAGTCTTGCTAAGTTTCACAAGCTGCCCCTGGGCTCAAATCTGTGATCCTCCTGGTTCTGCCCCCTGGGCCCCTGGGATTACAGGCGTGAGCCACTGTGCTTGACTGATTCTAGAATTCTATATCCAACATCACTAGCATTCAACCTTGAGAAGGAAACGAAAAAAATTTTGCTTGTTTAGCATCTTTAAACTGTTTTTCCCAGATCCTAGCAATTGCAAAATTATTCAGTGCTTATGGAAACTATTTTTGAGAGCATTATTTGAAAATATGCTCTTGCAATAGAATAAGAGAGAAGAAAAAAAATCTAAGTACACAAAGATTGCTGCATACTATAAAAAAAATCAACCACCCAACTCAATTTCTAGGTGATCTCAGGATGTGAGGGGCACAGGTAGAAGAGGGGACTGAATGCATGCTAAGGTGCTTTTGTTGGGGTGCAGTATGGAGTAAGAGAAAAGGAGAGTGAGTGTGTCCTTAGTGCTCCATGTTTATACAAATAAATTTAAATAATGTAACAGCAACACTATATGACACCAACAGAATTACTCAGTAAGTCATTTGTAGCACTGCATTTACATTATGGCTTCTTAAGTGGGCCCTCATGAAAATGGTTCTTCTAACAATCTTTAATCTCAGTTTGGAAAAGGGCTATTGGAAAAATAAAAGCTAACATTTACTGGGGGCTGGGATTTAGCTCAGTGGGTAGAGCGCTGCGCTGCAGTCTCTGAGGCCCCGAGTTCAATTCCCAGCACTACAAAAATGGGAGAAGGGCCTGGCAATCCACTCCCAAGGCAATCCCGAAGCACTCAGCCATTGAAAACCCTATAAGGCTCGCTATGAGTCGGATACCGACTCGACGGCATCTAACAACAACAACAATATTTACTGAGCAGTTACCACATATCAAACGGTTTTAAATAGTACTTTATATGTATTACTTAGTTTAAGCCTAATAAAATAACTCTATAAATCAGGGAAAGGGTTCGTGATTCCTGTTTTACTGGCAAGAAAATTGAGGTACAAGGTAGATAAATAAGTCAGGGTTTGAACTGAGACAATCTGATTAGTAATCACCCCTCCTCCTCTCCTCCTCTTTTATGCATGCTAGGCAACTGCTCTACCACTGAGCTGCACCCTTCAGCCCTTTTAAAGTAATTTTTATTTAGAGATAGTGTTTCACTAAGTTGCACAGGCTGCCTCTGGCCTTTAACCCGAGATCCTGCCTCAGCTTCCTGAGTCGCTACAGGTATGTGCCATGGTGCCCAGCCACTAACTTCTTTCTTACGTACTGTTTTGCTGCTATGTGACAGTCTTCACTTCACTCATTTATTTATAATTGTTTTGAGCACCTTTCTGAATTCAAGGCAGTGTGTGAGTAAAGTAGGGGTGAAGGAGAGCCAGGTTTGAGGGGAATAAGATGCTGTTCCTGCCTTAATTTGTCCACTTGCACTCAGCAGGTATCAAGAAAACACGATGGCATCATATTAAGTGAATGAAATTTGGCATCAGAGAGAGCTGGGGCTGAATCTTCATTCTAGCACTTACCAGCCGTATGCTGCTGAACAACTTAACCTTCCTAATCTTTATTTTCAATAACCACACAATGGGAACAAAAGCATACCTACCTCATTAGGTGGTCTCAAAGACTGAGATATCCTGGATAATGCACTCAAGCTATTGCCATTTTAGACAATAATGTGTGTTGGAGCTCACCAATTGTTTCCATTTGGGAAGATTAGGGAACTCACCAATCGTTTCCACTTGGGAAGATGAGGGAACACTTCGTGGAAGAGATACTATTTGAGCTGGGTTGTAAAGAACAAGCAAAATGTTTACTATGTAGAAAAGGGGAAAGAGGTCCAGTACCACTAATAGCATGAGCAAATGCATAGATGTGGGGAATTGGGTCATATCACACAGTACACTAAAAGATACAGTAAATAAAGCTTGAATGGTAGTTTTCGTTTGTATTTTGAGCTCCTCACATACAGAACTACTTTGATTTCTTTCTTAATTTTGGACACTGGGCCCTACTAAATAGACCCAAATTGCAAATTAGTTTCACGTGTGTCCCATGTGTTGCTAGGCTAACTCAGGTTTGTTACTGTCTATTTTCACCATCATCTGGTCTTCATTTCCCAGCCTTCCTTGCAGCCAATAATGGTCATGCATCACTGTTTCTGACTAATGAACTATAAGTAGAAATTTGTTGGAGGGTTTCCGGGAAAGTGTTGCTTTATAATCAAAGAACAAATACCCTGGCACTATTTCTTTCCCTCTATTTCATGCCAAGTGTGGAGTTGAAACCATCTTGTGACCATGTAGTTATGAAGCAGAGGATCACGGTCAGTTGAGATATTGAACCAATTCTCTTGTTGTTGTTGTTGTTAGGTGCCGTCGAGTCGGTATCCGACTCATAGCAACCCTGTGTACAACAGGGGAAACACTATTGTCAGTGCTTCTCTGCTGTTCATAGGGTTTTCAATGGCAGATTGATTTTTGGGAGGGGGTTGCCAGGTCCTTTTCCCAGCCTACAGCTTCCAGTGTTCCCAGGCCGTCTCCCATCCAGATACTAATCAGGCCTGACCCTGCTTAGCTTCCGAGATCTGACGGGATTGGATGCCGCAGGGCTATAGCTGCAGGCAAACCAATTCTCTAGCAGCCACAAATCTCCAGATACCTTGATATGTGAGAAAAATGAACTCCTGTCCATTGTTAGCCAGTTTTTCTGTTGTGGTTGTCAAAATCATTCCTAACTGACACAGTGGGCCGTTGCAGGCTTTGAGAATTAAAATAAATAAATACATAAAGCAGAACTAGGTTTTACTCAAGCTGGGTTCCATTTGTTTTTCTCAGGTCAGAACCCACAGTCCTAATGATTTTGAAACACAATCTAGCATTTGGCTGAGGTCAGTCTAGGAACTGGGATGGTCTGTAAATGGGCTGTGACCACAGAGATGGAGTAAAGTTCAGTGCTACTCCTCATCGATAGAGGTGTCTGCATGGTCTCTTAAATCTGTTTATTATTTGTTCTATCTACAAAGTGTTCTGTTGTCAAAGAGAGGATGCTTTGACATTAAACCATGACCTACAATGTCACAATAATAGAATGCAACATCCATAAAAAGGAAATAACTGACTGATTTGGAAATTCAGCATGACAGAACTGTTACTTTGATGCCAAATATAAGGTAATGTAGTCTAATTTTCCTGCAGTGAAAAAATCCTTACACAATGATTCCAAGGTGATGATAAATGTTTAACCCAATATCATATTTCAAGGTACAGATTCCACATGTATTTTTGTATCCTGGTGCCCCTCAAAATTGAATTGTTTAGATTTAATATAGTCTAGGTTCCAAGGAAACAAACACATTTCTGGTTGTTTGGCTTGGCAAAAAGATAAAAATCTGAAAAATTAAGAAAAATATGCAAATGAAAGAACTAAAGAACTGACTACCTCAAAATATGTGGCAATTTTTTTATTGGAAATTTTAAATTTACAACTTAATGGGCTTCATTCTGACATGTATTTCATTGCGATGTATCTGGCAATCTTATTTTACACCCTTGGTTTAGTGAATATGCTGCTATTCCACTACCTGTTTCTCAACAGTATCTAATCCAACAATCTTTTGGTAACATTCAGAGAAGTAATTTTTTTCATCCTTCATAAACATCACAGCAAAACTCAAGTTATAATTGATATTTTCTTGAGTAGCATTGTTTTCTTTCTAAGCTTTTACTTTTAGCTTAGAATTTGGAGTTTCCTTCTCCCCTGATTCATTCTATTTTGTTCAAACAAGGGCTGGTGAAACAAGGGCTGGTGGTATAGCTCACTGGTAGAGTGCTTGCCTAACACATAAGAGGCCTTGGGTTTAATTCTCAGTAGTCCTTGGATGGGAGACCGCCTGGGAATAACAGATGCTGCAGGCTAGAAAGAAGGACCTGGCAGCCCACTCCTGAAACAATCTGCCATTGAAAATCCTATACATAGCAGAGAAGCACTGACAATAGTGCCAGGCATGGCACAATGTCAGAGAGTGTTCTGTCTGTCGTACATAGGATATGTATGAATTGGACTCAACGACACCTAACAACATCATCACCAAAAAAATCTCTAGAAACAATGGGCTACGTATTTTTGGATGTAAAAATGAATTCTATACAAATTTCTCCACTGGTTTAGGGGAAAGAGAGTCTACTATGAGTCTCAAGCATCACTGAATGGCTTTGCTAAGTGTGCCACCCTAAGGCTTGACCATCCCAATACTGAGTAGTTTCTAGACTCACATATGCAATTAGTCCATCAAGGTGATAAAAATACCAGCACAATGTGGCTGTTTGCTCCCTAGAAAAGGGGGATTGCCTTGTTGAATGCATGCTACTAAAAGTCTTGAGCTCTTGGCCCTCAGCTGTGACACAGTCCCCTACATTCATACCTTTTTACATCGTTTCATGAGGGGACATGGGGACTGGCATTACCTTGCTGATGCTCCTAGTGTTTCCTGCGCTATAATCAATGGTTATATTCTGATTTATTGAATCTCATTGTCTACTTTTTCAGTGTCTATGGAAGTAGGAGGTTTATTCTGCCCTAGTCCAATCGGTCTAAGACTACCACGGAAAAACTGTAGTATAACAAAATCCAGTTCATTCACTCACTGCAGTGAGGGAGGTTACACAAGAGGAGCCATGAGACACGTTACCAAATAAAGGAAAATATACAATCATTACAGAATTTATGGGAATGGGAGCATGTTGGTGAAATTTAAATGAATCAGTGTTTTGGTAGGCTCAAAGCAAGGCTGAGTGTAAAGGGCTCAATGTCAGCTGTAAGCTGTCCAGTGGACCTATGGATTCCTTGGACCCTACAAAGTTAGAACATATGTGGAATGCTGGTTTTGGACCCCCAATCTGAAGCTTGTACCTACAGTGGAAATCATGGCTGCCTCTCTATGTCAAAGTGACCTAGATCCTTAGATGGGCATGGGAATAATATCTGATTTTTAAAGACGTAATTTCAAACAGCAAAGTTAACTGATCATCTATGATTTTCAAGAACTAAGTTTCTCAGTAGAACAGCAGGAGTTACCCAAAGGCAGTTATTATGATACTTTCTAGCTGTAGCATGTTCTTCTGAGAAATATTATTTCCTGTTAACTATGCTTGTTGTTAGGTGCTGTTGAGTCAGGTCTGACTCATAGCAACCTTATGTATGACAGAACGAAACACTCCCTGACACTGTGCCATGCCTGGCACTATGTCAGTGCTTCTCTGCTAGTCATAGGGTTTTCAATGGCTGATCGTTTTGCGATTGTTTCAAGAGTGAGTTGCCAGGTCCTTTTCCCATTTTTGTGGTGCTAGGGATTTAACTCAGGGCCTCAGAGAGTGCAGAGCAGCACTCTACCAACTGAGCTAAATCATGCGGCTCATTTTATTTATCTATGTATCATTCCAGAAGTGTAATGGATGGCTGGGCAGATTCCCACTTTCTTACTGAGCTCATGTTTACTTTCTCAGTCTTTTAAAATTTTTTTTCTTTTTTTCTTTTTTTTTTCTTTTGGCCAAGGGCTATGAAATTCAGCCTGTAGGACATTGTTTTGTGAAATACAGATCTGTGATCTTACAAAATATGTAAGTTGATGAATGTGTAAGCAACAGTGATTTAACAGTTGCATGATGGACACTGCAAAAGACATATTACTCTGTACCCAACCAACATTTATTAATAAACGAACTAGATGCAAAAAGAGAAAGATGAAAGAAAGAAAGAAATCCAGATCTGCACCACTTGAGATTCACTGACTGGAAAGCTGTTTAGACAGGAGGATTAAAGTCAATCCTTCATGTTCCTTTGTTCCTTTTATTGTAAGAGAAACTGTTAATTTATGTGACAGTGACTGAATAGCATGTATGACTCTGAAGATCACACATTTGAACACTGTAACACAGACAAATATAATAGGTTTTATAATCAGACTTTGTAGAATACTTTTACGTTAGCAGTTAAGTGTGTGTAAATTAAACTAAAACAATAGGTCTCATCCTCAACCTAAAGAGCCCAGAGGCAGATATGGGAGTGTTAGCTAAAATACCTAATATTTCAAATTGTCTCCTATAAAGTCACTTTGTGTTAACTCCTACTACTGGTTTATCACAAGAAGTTTGTACTAAAGGAAGTTGGACAGGAAATGAATACAAACTCAACAGCTGGTTTAATTGTATGTTTGAGACAAACCATGAGCAAATTGTGGCTAGGTGTAGGGTTTATGCCAAGGAGCAATTAAGGGTGCAAAGAACAATTCTAAAGCTAGGACCATGCATATCACAGTCAAAGAAGCCAACAATCTACGCCTTAATACGGCAGAGGGTAAAAGATCCGGTGCTATGGGTGGGTGAAAGCTGTCCACATCATGTTGTCATCTGCTTCTGGAAGATTCAGAAGAATCTTAAGCTTGAGGTGTCCAGCTGACACAATCTTGCAGTGATTTAAGGGTGGCTTACATCTCTTTGAGACACTGGGACCCAAGGATCAATATCCTGGAGTATTATTGTTGTGTTAGTTAACAATACCTGGTAATGACCTCACCAAAGTTGGAGGGAAGTCTTCCTGTGATCTTTTTCCAGAGGACAAAGTCTCTGGGTTTTAAATTGTGAAGAGGTGGTTTTACAGTGGGGTTTCTCAACCTTAGCACTACTGACATTTTGGGCCAGCTAATTCTTTGTTGTAGGGGAGGCTGTCCTGTGCACTGTAGATCTTTAGCATTATTCCTGGCTTCTACTGACTCAGTGAAGCACCCCACCCCCATATGTGACAACCAAGAATGTCTCCAGACATTGCCAAATGTTCCCTTGGGGGCAAAAGAGCTGCTGGTTGAGACCACTGCTTCAGATAATGTCCCAAGAACTCTTCCCCCTCCTGTTTAAGATCAAAGTTAATATGGGTAATGGAGATTTTGAGTAAATGTGTCTTACAAAGATACTTAGTTGCAATTCCAGAGAAGTGAGCATTACTATTGCTACAGAGAAAAAATCAACATTTCCCAAGTAGAAAACAAAGTAACTTTTTTGCTTTTGTTAAAGTTGTGGCTTTTTCATCAGCTTTGCTGATCCTCAAATAAATATATAATGGGAAATATAGCTGGCAACTAAATAAAATTCATGTGGAGGTTTTTTAAGGAGGCTTGAGGCTTTGGCTGTAGTTTCTATTCCATCTTTACAGTTTTGAGAGAATTACGGCAGAGGCAGGTGGGACATGCAGTAAAAACATCCTTGGCTCCAACTTTAAACTTTCCCCACCAGTGCTGGTTTAAAAATTAGCCAATTTATCTCTGCCTTGGGAATATGACCAAGCACCTCTGGCTAATGTGCTATGTTAATCAGCACTAACAGAACAGAAAAGGATGGAATCCTCTCTTGAGGTATAACACAATTAATTTATAAGGACAGTCAAAATTACCTTGGGAGTAAGAACATATTATGAACAGTGGGGATACTGGCAAATTTCCAACACCTCTTGATGTATATCTTAGGGTATACCAGGATTGTCCCTGATTGACATGGGAACTGAAACCTAGAAAGAAAATAACTTTGTAGACCATTACTGTAGCAGTCTGTGTGCTGGCAAATGAGTACATTTCCTTTCACCTGAAGGTACACAACCACTAAAATGTACTCAATCTATTTAATTTATACATAAGTAACCTAAGAAAACTGAACTCCTTTGATTTGTTAGTCTCCTCTAGCTCCCTCTTCATTCCTCTCCACATAACTTTGAGAAACAAAGAGTTCTCATAACAGTTTTGAGTTAAAGTGTGGAAAACACTGAAACAAACCTAACTAGTATTTTGACTTAAATAAACCACACTTCTTCTTCTTCTTGTTAGGTGCCCTTGAGTCAGGTCTGACTCACAGTGACCCTCATAGGGTTTGCATGGCTGTGTCAGGATTGTTTCGGGAGTGGACTGCCACAGTCTTCTCCTTTTTTTGTAGTGCTGGGGATCAAACCCAGGTCTTTAGAAAGTACGGAGCAGCACTCTACCAACTGAGCTAAACCCCAGCCCTAAACCACACTAGTTTACTTCTAAACTAGTATTTCTTCCTTTTTATAAGGTGAAAGAGAAAATGTTTGTTGAGTCCAGTCCAGGAAATCCAAAAATAGTTCAGGAATAAAAGACATCTTAGTAGATTTTTTCCTTTATATTTATGGTCTGATAAGGGAAAGAAAAGGGGCTGGGGTTTAGCTCAGTTGGTAGAGTACTACTCTGCATTCCCTGAGGCCCTGACTTCAATCCTCAGCACTGCAAAAATGGGAGAAGGACCTGGAAGCCCACTCCCAAAACAATCCTGAAAACAATGAGTCATCAAAAACCCTATGAAGAGCAGAGAAGCACTGACACAGTGCTGGACAAGACACAGTGTTGGGGATTGTTTCATTCTGTTGTACATAGGGTCGCTCTGAGTCAGACTCAACTCAATGGCACCGAACAACAGTAACAAAGGGAAAGAAAAAGTCAATCTCAATGTAAACGACACAATATCATGAATATATGGGAAAAATGGGGGAACATAACCCAAATATGCATGAGAGTTCTACTACATATTAGTCAAAATGTTCCATAAACCTTGTAAGTTGATAAAAAATATAACCAAAAGTAATGTAATAGTTGCATAATGGAAAAAGCCAATGCTGTATTACTCTGTACCCCATCATCATTTACCAATAAAGGGAGAAAAAAAAGAACTACCATGTTGTTGTTGTTGTTGTTAGGTGCCGTGGAGTCCAGTCTAGGTATATACCTAAAGGAAATGAAATCAGTATGTTGAAGAGATGCCTGTTACTTTCATGTTTATTGCAGCACTAATCAACCTAAGTGTTCATCAACTGGGGCATTTGTAAAAAAAAAAAAAAAATGTGGTATATATACACAGTTAAATACAATTAAGCCATAAAAAGACAAAATCATATCACTGCAACATGTATAGAACTGGAAGAAATTAACTGAAATAAGCCAGGCATGGAAAGACAAATACCATGTGATATCATTTCTAAGAGTCTAAAAAGTTGATCTTATAGAAGTTGAGAGTACAATGGTTGTTCCCAGAGGCCAGGGATAGTAGTGAGGTGGGGAGGGGAAGAGCACAGTTGATTAATGAGTACTAAGTTAAAGTTGCTGGGCTGGGATTTAGCTCAGTGGGTAGAGCGCTGTGCTGCAGTCTCTGAGGACCCGAGTTCAATTCCCAGCACCCCAAAAATGGGAAAAGGTCCTGGCAATCCACTCCCAAGGCAATCCTGATACAGTCAGCCATTGAAAACCCTATGAAAGTCACTATGAGTTGGATACCAACTCGACGGCACCTAACAACAACAAGTTACAGTTAGTAGGAGAAAATAATTTCCTGTGTTCTATTTCACAGCAGGATGACTATAGATGATAATGTACTGTATATTAAAAAAAAAAGGTTAGAAGAATATTGAGTGTTTTTACCACAAAATAATAAATGTTTGATTTGAACATTATACGATGTCTCCATGTATTGAAACATCACATGTTGTTGTTAGGTGCTGTAGAGTCGTGTCCAACTCATAGCAACCCTCATAGGGTTTTCAATGGCTGATGGTTTCGGGATTGCCTTGGGAGTGGGCTGCCATGTCCTTCTCCCATGAAAAATCACAAAATACCCCATAAATATGGACAACTTTATGTGTCAACTAAAAAATCAATTTGCCATAGGTATATGGGTTTATTTCTGGACTCTAAATTCTATTTCATTGATCTAGATGTTGTTTGCTTGTTTCGTGACTTTTCATAACTATTTTTGTAAAGTCTGAATTCTTTGTCATATGTGGCCACTGAAGTGTCTGTTCTATTAGCTTCCTGGTCAGTTAGTCTTTTGACAATGTTTCCTGAAACACTTAGGGCTAAAAAAAAAAACAGGAGGAGGAGGAAGAAAGAAGAAAACTAAACAAAACACTCTGCCAGTCTTTACCGATTAGCTCTGTGTTAGGCCATTTCCTCAAGGCATAGCCAGGCCATTTACAACTCTGCTTTAACCTTCACATCCTGTTGGCTTTGGAAACTGACAGCCTGCCAGAGGAGAAAGCTTAGGGTTTTTTCAGGTCTTTTCTGGACATACATCCGGTCCCAGACATGCAAGTGGCCTTCTTGATTCTAAGATACACATGGGAGCTTTACAAGTCTTTATTCCTTCATTCATCTCCTTTCCTAATCTTTTCCTTTCTAGGCCCCTTCATCTATTTATCATCCTGATTGTTGTCCCTTGTCCCAGACTGCTATAGCCAATACTTGTGCCTTTGAATGCTTTTAGCAAAAGTTCCAGGAAGCTACTCTAGGTGTGAGAATGCTCTGAGTTGAGTGAAACAAAGCTAAGTTTTGTGCCTATCCTTTACAGAACTGCTGGACAAATATAAACCCATAGTCACAGGTGGGTTGAGAAGATGGTTCGTGTTGCGCCTTTTGGCATTAGCAACCTGCAATATGAGTGTGGGCTTCCACCCCCATGACTGCCACCAATCTGGGTTGTGGGGAACTGTAGCTGGGTGCTCTCTTATCTCAATGCTTTTGTCTTCACTAAGCCTTCGGTTGTTATCAGTGTTTGACTAGATTCTATTGCTCTGCAAAAGTCGACTGTGACATGCTCATTAGTTGCTTTTGAGGAAGGAGCACTGTACTCTGCAATTTTTGGTGACATCACTCCCTAATATACTTTCATTTGAATGTGTGTAGATATAAACCCATAAGCTATGTAAAGATAAAATAAAATGAAAACTTTAATTTTCAAATTAGTTTTTAGCATATTAAATAAAACAATGTATGGACTAAAATGGAATTTCTATTTTAACAAACTAGGCTGGGATTTAGCTTAGTTGGTAGAGTGCCGCTTTGCAGTCTCTGAGGTCCCGAGTTTGATTCCTAGCACCACAAAAATGGGAGAAGGACATGGCAGCCCACTCCCAAGGCAATCCTGAAACAATCTGCCATTGAAAACCCTATGAGGGTCGCTATGAGTCGGACATGACTCGACAGCACCTACCAACAACAACATTTTAACAAACTAACAATTTCCTGAAGTAACAGATAAATGATATCCATTTTCTGGGATACATATTTGCATTTTATGTAATTATTATACCATGTATGGTCTTAGTTATTTTTATCTCCTTTAATCTAAGTAGCCAACTTTTGTTTTTACCAGACCCAGAGAAAACCACTAGGCAGGAAACTAAGACCTATCTAGCTAATTTTCTCAAGGGATGCTTTTTAGATTACTTTTGTAAATTTTAAGGTGGCAAAATAAGAACATAACATCACCCAAACCACTAGAATATTCCATTAATGTGTAACCATTTTATAATATGAGAATAAGGCAAATTGAACCCTTTAGTGACCACAAGTTTTATATATGTAACTTAGAAATTTTCTAAGTATCCAAAGATTTGAATTCAGCCTAATATTAAAACCTTAGCAAATACTAATGATTTGGATATTAAGCTGGGAGCTGTGGCACATGCCTGTGATCTCAGCAACCTGGGAGGGTGAGATGGAAGGAACATAGGTTCAAGGACAGAGGCAGCTTGGGAAACTTAACCAGACCCTGTCTCAAAACTCAAAAATTAAATTAAAGAGAAGATGGGGGGTGTATCTGAGTGGTACAGTGCTTGCCAAGCATGTGTGAAGCTTTAGGTTCAACCCTGTTGTTGTTAGGTGCCATCAAGTTGGCTCCCACTCATAGCGACCCTGTGTACAACAGACAAAATACTCTTGTCAGTGCTTCTCTCCTGTTCATAGGGTTTTCAATGGCAGATTGATTTTTGGGAGTGGGTTGCTGGGTCCTTCTCCCAAGCCTACAGCACCTGGTGTTCCCAGGCGGTCTCCCATCCAAGTATTAATAAAACTGACCCTGCTTAGCTTCTGAGATCTGATGGGATCAGATGCCACAGGGCTATAGTTGCAGGCTAGGTTCAACCCTATTACAAAAAAAACCCACAAAAAACAAAAAAACACAACAAAAAAACCCTGGACATTACAATTTTAGCTAACACATTAAGCCCTTATGATCCACATACTTATAAGAAATTAATAAACTCAAATCCCTTCAAAAGACATCTGTCACTAAAATTTCAGTGTGGAAAAACTGGTAATGTATTTGACCCATAAAACCAGTATAGGAAATTGCTGTTGTTAGGTGCCATCGAGTTGTGTAGCAACCCTCATAGGATTTTCAATGGCTGATTGTTTCAGGGATTGCTCTCGGGGAGTGGATTGCCATGTCCTTCTCCCATTTTTGTGGTGCTAGGAATTGAACCTGGGACCTTAAGAGACTGCAGAGCGATGCTCTACCAACTGAGCTAAATCCCAGCCCATAGAGGAAATTAAGAAAGTTTAAATCTTGTGAATTGTAGTCTTATGTTGTGTTTAAACCTAACATATCCCTCAAAGGTCATGTGTTTTGAGCATTTGGTCCCTAGTTAGTGGCTCTGTGGAGGTTCTGGGAACTTTGGGAGGTAGGATCCTAGATTTTCTGAAGCAGGTCCCTGGGAGCAGACCTTTGTGGAGATTTTTACCCAGAGCCCTGATTCTAGTCACTTTCTGTTCCTGATCCGTCATGCCATGAGGTTGTTAGCAACAGGTCCTGCTGCCACCATACCTGTCTTGCTGCCATAATGGACTGTGATCCTCTGTAAGCTACCAATAAATTGCTGCCCCCATAAGGTTGTTTTGGTCAGTTTCTCTGTCACAGCAGTGTGCCACCTAATACAGAAAATTGTTACTGGAGAGTGGGGTTGCTGCTGTGCAGAAACCCAACCATATGGTTCTTAGGCCATTGGAACTTGTGTGCAGGAGTTGACCAGACCCTGCTCATCTAAGTGCTCCTGGGTGTGAAATGGCAAACCCATTTGAAAGTTGTGGTTAGGTGCCATGGTGTCAGACCCAACTCATACTGACCCTATGTCCAATAGACTGAAACACTTCCTGACACTGTGCCATGCCCAGCACTATGTCAGTGCTTCTCTGCTATTTTAAGGGTTTTCAGTGGCTGATTGTTTCAGGAGTAGGCTGTCAGGTACTTCTCCCATATTTGTGGTGCTAGGGATCAAACTCAGGGCCTCAGAGCACACAGAGCACATATTCTATTAACTGAGCTAAACCCCAGCCCTACTCATTTGAAAGAGGAGTGTCTACAAAGTGAATGCCTCTGGGCCAATCCTGCTATAAGGGGCCCATCCAGGTATTTCTCAGCTTAGGCATACAGAGGCTGCTGTCACAGCTGTGGTTCAAATGGGTGAAGCTACCTCAACCTGGCAGCAAATCTCTACATCGTCCACACGGTGCTGGTTTTATAGGCATGCAGAATGCAAGAGTTAAGGAGTTATGGAGGCTGCCACCAAGGTTCCAGAAGATAGCCTACAAGGCCAGGGAATGTGTACCAGGGCCAGATGCCCTGCAGAGAGCCCCTGAAGGGCTGATTTGTGACGCTTTGAGGGTGGAGCTTAAGTAGCAATGCAGACTGCAGGATACCTGATATGCCAGCAATGTGAAGTATCTACTAAGGGAAGCTGCTGGCAAGAGATGGAGCCAGCCTATGAGGACCACGTGTGCTGCAAATGGGAGGGCCATGGAGGTGGAGCCACCCAAGCCTGTTTGAGCCTAGGTGATGCTGGGTGCCAAATGATGTACATTCCAGATGCCGCACATGAAGCCATAGGAGTTATTTGTCCAGAGGGCTATAGGTCTTGCTACAGATGACTTTTTCCTTTCTGTGCCCAGATTCCTCCATTTTGGAATAAGAATGTTTACTGTGTGCCATAATATATTGGAAGTATGTAACCCGTTCTTTTTTTTTCAGGGACTTAAGAGCTAAGTTTGCCTTGAGTCTCAGTGGAGACTTGGAGTTGGACTTTTGAACATGGCTGAGACTGTTAAGACTTTGGGTACTCTTAATGTTGGACTGAATGCATTTTACATTATGAGATGGCCATGACCTTTGGGGACCAGGGGTGGAGTGTTATGGTTTAAATCTAAAATGGCCCCCAGTGGGCTGGGGATACGGCTTAGTGGTAGAGCGCCTGTCTAACATGCATAAGGCCCTGGGTTCAAACTCCAGCACCAAATAATAATAATAATGATAATGATAATAATAATAATAATAATAATAATAGTAATGATAGTAGTAATGCCTCCCAAAGGTCATGTGTTTGAACGTTCGGTCCCCAGTTGGTAGGGCTGTTTGTGGAGCTGTGGGAACTGTGGGAGGAGGGATCCTTGCTTTACAGATGCAGGTCCCTGGGCACAGGCCTTCAGAGATCCTTACCAGGAGTCCTGGTTCTGGTCGCTCTCTGTTCCTGATCCACCATGCCACGAAGTTGTCTGCAACAAGCTCTGCTGCCATTATAGACTATGATCCTCTGTGAGCTCCCTGTAAATCTCTCCCTCCTGTCAGTTCGTTTTGGTTGGTTTCTCTGTCACGGTGATGTACCACCTGATTAACACAGAAAATTGGTTGGCTCTATTTCTCTGGAGAACCCTGACTGATACACTTTAGTTGTATACAAAGTAGAACATTGGCTTACATTAATTTTATAGATTAAAACTGGAGAAGATATCCTTTTATCTTATATTCTATAACAAAAGCTATTATTTAGACTTGCTCATTTATATTTTTTATTTTTATTTATTTTTTGGTGGTACTTGGGGGCTAAACCCAGGGCCTTGCACATACTTTTTTTTTCAGTATTATATTCACCTACCTTTTTTTCTCCCTTTATTGGTAAATGTTGGTGGGGTACAGAGTAATACAGCATTGGCTTTTTCCATTATGCAACTATGACATCACTTTTCGTTACACTTTTATCAACTTACAAGGTTTATGGAACATTTTGACTAATATGTAGTAAAACTCTTATGCATACTTGGGTTATGTTCTACTTTCCCCAGGTACTCATGAGGTTGTATCATTTACATTGCGATTATCCCCCCTATACTTTATCCCTCTATATTGACTCTCCTCCCCAGCCTGCCTTCTACAATCTTCGCTTCCCTTTGCTAGTTCCCTCCCTCCTTCCACTCTTTATATTGTCCCTTCTTTGCTAAGTTTAATTGCCTTGCACATACTTTACAAGTGCTTTACCACTGAGTTGCATAGCAGCCCACTTTTTATTTTGTATTTTGAGTCAGGGTCTTGCTAAATTATGCAGGCTGCCTCTGGCCTTGAACTCATGTTCCTCATGCCTCCTCCTGGGATTACAGATATGAGCCACTGTGCTTGGCTTGTTTATATTTTTAAAGGAAAATTTATTAAATTTTTCTTTCTCATAAGTATTTATGACTTTCAATACTAAATATTCCTAGAATATGCACACGACGGAATACTTTTCTCATCAATTATTAAAAATTTCCATTGCTTAGGGAAGGTCAGGATGAAAGGGGTGAGAGGAGCAGGAGCCTGGCACTCCCAATCTGTGATTCACCCTGACAATCTCTAGCCACTCCTATTCTTTTTTGCTGCTGGCCCTGGTGCCAGAGAAGCATGACTGGTTTTATCGTAAGGTGGCAGTTAGGCAACACAGGAAGGTGACTGAAGTCTTTTGCTTTTGCTACCACTTGGTTTCAGTTGTTGGATATGAAAGACGACTGACAAGGATAAGAATCAGTTGGTGAAATTCATGAACCCTAGAATACCCCGGCAACCCACTCCCCAAAAAATCAATCTGCCATTAAAAACCCTATGAACAGCAGAGAAGCACTGACAATAGTGTTTCATCTGTTGTACGTAGGGTTGCTATGAGTCAGATACTGACTCGACAGCATCTAACAACAATAGAGTACTTATACAGTGGCCTGCTTGGGCAGGTTTAAGATGATATCATGGCTTGTTTCAAGTTCTACCATAGTGTTCAGACCCCATGAACCTTCATCAGAATGGGGATAGGAGATGGCTGGGTAAAGGGAGCAATAGTGACTGTTGACTTAGAATAAATGGACTACATGGTCATGGAAAGAACAACCCGGGCACCTGGAGAGTGAATACCTTAGTCCCTAGAAGGTGCAGGGAATTGAGAGGGACAGCATTTAATGCTGTCTCCTAGATCCACCACTGCAGTATTACAAAATATCTTGACCCCTTAAGTCAATTGGCAGCTGCAATTGGCAAGACGACCTTGCAGGGTTTATCATCCCCACCCTCATGAAAACAGCAGCACTAATCTAGGCATGCAGGCTGGGATTTAGCTCAGTAGGTAGAGCGCTGCTCTGTAGTTTCTGAAGTCCTGAGTTCGATTCCCAGCACCACAAAAATGGGAAAAGGACATGGCAATCCACTCCTGAAGCAATCCAGAAGCAATCAGCCATTGAAAACCCTATAAGGGTCGCTATGACTCAGACACGACTTGATGGAACCTAACTAATATATAGGCATGGCTGGACCTGAACTATTTTGCTATGCCTAATGCCTTTCCAATAGCAGGACCATTCAACCATGCCCGACATCCTCACAACAATTGCAGGACTATTTGGCTGTGCATCACACCTCAGCTCCTTCCTCATATGTGCAGCAAGACAATCTTGTTTCAATCTGACTGAAAAGAATTAAGGCATGGAGCCCTTGGCCTTGGATTCCTCAGCTGTGCAACTCACAGCACGTATGGTCTCCATCAGGGCAGTGAACCACTCCACGAGACTTGGGGGCATGGGAATGAGTGCTACCATGCTGATACCCCTGCTGCTGGGCTGAGACTAACTCTGATTTCATCATCCTCTTGCACTAGAGATGGATGGCAGATTTACTCTTGCCATCCAAAGGTTGGGGGCTCTTCCCTAACAAAGACAGAACAAGGGAAAGTGAGATATTCATCTCTTAAGGAATAATATAATTACTAGATTCTAAACGGGCTGCTTCTTTCTATTTCTAAAGGGCCCCTCTTTTTCTTCTTCCTTTGTTCACCCACTAGGAATCATTTATTTTTAAGACATTAAATTTTAACATAGCCACAAAAAAATTAAGATTATAAATTTGGGTAAGTTTTTAAAGAGTTCCTTGGAAACATGCTTTTCAAGGCCTGTAAGTAAAATTGTTAAAATATTTGACATTTTCATCTCTTTTATAGCAGTTAAAATTAAAATTTCCTTATAGTTTTCTTTTTTGGTAGTTTTCAACATTCTATAAGTTACAAAAATGTTTTAATGTCTGAAAGATTCAGTAGATATTTATTAAAGTGTGTATATATGTATATAAACATATATATATGTATATATGTATGTATATATATATATATATATATATATATATATGTTTGTTGTTGTTAGGTGCTGTTGAGTTGGGTTTGACTCATAGTGACCCTCACAGGGTTTTCAATAGCTGATTGTTTTGGGACTGTTTTGGGAGTGGATTGCCACATCCTTCTCCCATTTTTATAGTGCTGAGGATTGAACCTGGGTCCTCAGAAGAATGTGGAGCAGCACTCTTCCAATTGAGCTAAACCCCAGCCCCATAGGTTGTTGTTAGGTGCCATCAAGTCAGATCCAACTTGTAGTGATTCTAAATACAGAGAATGAAACCCTATCCAATACTGTGCCAGGCACACGATCTTTTTATGTTTGAGCTCATTGTTGCAGCCACTATATTTCTTCTCATTTTGAGTCATGCCACATCAGCAAAAAGAAGTACCAGGGGCTTTATTCCATTCCTGTCATTAAGGTCAATTCTACTTTGAGGAGGCAACTCTTTCCCAGTCGTTTCTTGAATGCCTTCCAACCAGGGGGGCTCATTTTCTGGCATTATATTTGACAGTGCTTCTCTGCTATTCATAGGGTTTTCAATGGATAATTGTTTTGGGAGTGGGATGTCAGGTCCTTCTCCCTAGTCTGTCTCAGTCTGGAAGCTCAGCTGAAACCTGTCTACCATGGGTGGCCCTACTGGTATCTGAAAATACCAGTAGCATAGCTTTCAGCATCACAACATGTAAGCCCCTATAGCACAACAGGGTGACAGACATGTGGAGGAGATATATGTTGTTGTTGTTAGGTGCTTTTGAGTTGGGTCCTACTCCTGTAGACCCTGTGTACAACAGAAAGAAACACTTCCCAACACTGTGTCATGCCTAGCACTGTATCAGTGCTTCTCTTTTATTCATAGGGTTTTCAATGGTTGATTGTTTCAGGAGTGGGCTGTCGGGTCCTTCTCCCATTTTTGTGATGCTGGGGATTGAACCCAGGGCCTCAGAGCACACACTCTACCAACTGAGCTAAACCCCAACAGATATATAGGTGTGTGTGTGTATGCTATATGCATGGACCTGACTATATCTACCTGTCTATCTCATAGAGGGCTGGGATTTAGCTCAGCTGGTAGAGCGCTGTGCTGCAGTCTCTGAGGTCCTGAGTTCAATTCCCAGCACCACAAAAATGGGAGAAGGACCTGGCAATCCACTCCCAAGGCAATCCCAACACAGTCAGCCATTGAAAACCCTATGAGGGTCGCTATGAGTCGGACATGACTCGATGACACCTAACAACAACAACAATCTCATAGAGTGATGGCTTCCCAGTATGGATGGAACCAAGATCTCTGAGTTACTGTTTAGAGGGAGCCTCCCACTGGTATGTCTTTATTGAACTTTGTGAGTACCAGAAAAAAATTGTGTTAAGTCTGTAAGATTTTGGAGTTAGTTTGTTGTGGCAGGTAATGTAAATTATATTAGTAAATATTTATTTAAATATTTTAAAAGCATTAAATGTTTTTAAAAATTGAAAAGTATAGAATATATCAAGCCATACTTCTATCCTCAAATGTGACAGATCATAACACATTTCCTCCATGTTTTCCTTCAATAAATCCCTTAGATATAACTAATAGCTACTAACCAATAAAGTGCTGCCTCATGTTACACCTCTCTAGAAGTTACTACAATTCTAAAGGTGGTGTATATTATCCTCATTTACATCTTTACTTTTACTACAATATATTATAGAATGTTACTTTGTGTGCTTTGAAAAGGGCCAGAAGTGGTATCAAAAAAGACTGCTACTTTTCACTCAGCATCGTTTATAAATGTATCCATGTTAGTACATGTAACTAATTTGTTTAAACAGTTATGTATAAATATAGTAATTTAATTATCCGTTCTCTTACTGAGAAAGTTACAATTATTCTTTTTTTTTGCTTCTACAAACAATGCTACACTGAACTTCCTTGCAAATGCCTAATGTAGTCAGAAAGGCCTTTCTCCGGATATTCTCATTTAAGCCGGTACTTGGAGGGTGAGAAGCCAGGCATGCAAAGAGCCAGGAAACAAGAATTTCAAGTATCTGTGTTACCAATCAGCTGCTGTGGTCCTTTTGCTCTCCTTGGATAGAAACTATGAATAGGGGAGGAATAGCTTTTCTAATGTTGGCACTCCCAGGCCTTTAAGTGCCCAAGGCTTAGGGGCTGGACTGGCAGACCCAGAAGCTTATAGCTCCAAACCCTGCAAGTTTAAAGCTTACTGCTCCAGGCTTTAGAAGCCAGAGACTTATGGCTCTAGGTACTCCAATTGGAGGCTATATTAGTTTTCCATTTCTGTGACCAAAATACCTGACAGAAACAACTTAAGGAAAGGCTTATTCTGGCTCATGGTTTCAGAGGGTTTTAGTCCATAGTGGTGGGGCAGGTAGGACTGAGGAGCTCAGGGGATGGCAGCAGGGGCATGTGACAAAAGCCCTACACATCATGGCAGACCAGGGAGCAGAGTTTGGCCAGAACCAGGGGCCGGATATCA
Source organism: Pedetes capensis (assembly GCA_007922755.1). Taxonomy (NCBI): domain Eukaryota; kingdom Metazoa; phylum Chordata; class Mammalia; order Rodentia; family Pedetidae; genus Pedetes; species Pedetes capensis. Next base: position 30,168 of record VMDO01021266.1, read on the forward strand.
CCTGCAAATGCCTGCCTCCAGTGACCCATTTCCATCAGCCAGATCTCACCTCCTAAAGGTTCCACAGCCTCCCAAAATAGTGCCACTAGCTGGGGACCCACTGTCTAAACACATGAGCCTATGCGGGACATTTTATATCCAAACCACAACAAAGGCTTATTGCTCTACACTTGAACCACCAGTGGCCCTGGCACTTGGCAGTCACTGTAATACTTGGCTTCCAGCAGCAGTGAGCGACAGCAGAAGGCAGTGCCTGCTAGTGTTACAGCTTCTGGGCACTCCTCAGGTGTCAGTATCCTCAGCTCCTACAGGAGCTAGCATTATAGCTCCCGGACCTAAGATATTAGGACCCTGGGCCTCTGACAAAGCCTCCTGTTACAGCACTAAGGCCTAGGGTATAGAGATTAAAGCTGACAGCTCCTTGGAACTCTTCCAGCAACCAAGGCCTGCAGTTTCCCTCTTTTGCCTTCCCTGTACTTCTGCTGTCCCTCATGGTCTCCACTGCGTCTGCTCTGTCAGTCTGTCCTGGCCACTCCATGGAACTCTTCAGCTACCCTCTTACTGCTATTGCTGATACTACTGCCAACCCTGCTATGACTTCGTTGCTGGGGCTTCTGATGTTTCCTCTTCATCTCATCAGCTCAGCCTACTCTACTAATGAAAAAGATCAGAAGTAGGTATGAAAAGACCACTGGAGAGAAGCCCTGTAAAGCACCTAATGTTGAAACACCTGGGGTCAGCCAGGAGGGTGTCTCCCAGCCTACTTATACAGCCAGAAACGGGGTGTGAAAAGGGTGTTCACACCAATCACATATAGCCCTTCATGCAAAGGAAGGGTTGTGTTCACACCAGCCATAAGCCTTCTGCTGGTCCACCAGGAGAAGGGCCCACCCTCTGGTCTGGGTGAAAATTGCCACTAGAGTTCACCAAGGCTTCTGATGGCAAAAAGTTTGGCATAAGCTGTTGGAAACAATAGTGGCTGGAATACTGCCTTTTGGAGCCAGAGTTGGGCTTTGGCAGCAAGCAGCTGTGGTTCCAGCACAGCTTTCTCAAGGCGCCCAAGGAGTATTCAAGGCAGCTGAGTTGCCGTGAATGCAGCTGGCGTGCTGCCAAAGAGGGGCTGCTTGGCTGACAGTCCTCCACTCAAGGCAGCCAAGCATAAAGGAAGGGCATGTCAAAAAGCCTGCTCTTGACAGTTTTAATCATTTACAGAAAGCATTAAAAGGGTGTTTACAATAAAGATATAGCAAACACTCACCATAGAACCAACAGTTCTAATAGCATTTGACAGTACTTAATAGTATTTAACAGTGCTTAACTCTTACCCCAGGGCCCCAGGGAGAGGTAGGTTCCTCTGACCTGTCTCATCTGGAACAGTACACAGGCCCTAAAGTGAGAAAGAATGGAATGGTTAGACCCAGTGAGGTTACAGTGGAGTCAGTGAGGGAAAGAATGGCAGGAGATAGGGGTAAATTGAGAAGCAGGTAAGGGCCACTCTGCTAATGGCTGTAGAAGCCTCAGTAAGAAGTCTGGGTTTTATTCTAAATGCAAAGCCACTAAGTGTTCTCATTTTTTTTTCTAGGTTGGTCAGACCATGCCCACAATATTGTAAATTCCATCCCTCAACTTCACTAATGTAGCATCAGCTGAATGAATGCAGTTACTGCTTTTGCTTTCCATTTTGGAGGGACTGACTGCAATATATTAAAAAAAAAAGAAAACTTACCTTTTAATTTCTTTCCTACCCTTTTGTGTCTGAGCAGCAGCTGTATGTTACAAAATGAAACCATGTGTATCTCAATTTCATTTGTCCATCAAAAATACTTAAAAAGGAATGCCTTTTTTTCCTCTCCATATTTTGCAATCAACTTTTTGTTCCCTTTGTTAAAATCCAATTGACTTCAGAAAAGATGGAAAGCATTTAGGTCCATTTAAGAGCTGAAAAAATATGCTGCTAGTTGCAAAACTGTCTTAAGATGTGACAGAATCAGGGGATGACCAAAGGAACTAAAAAATGTGATTGAAAAAAGTATGACCTGGACATGGGGGCTCACACATGTAATTCTATCATTCAGGTGACTTAGGCAGAAGGATCACAAGTTTGAGGCTAGCATGGGTTACACAGCAAGTTCCAGTCCAACCTAGGCTACACAGTGAGACCCTGTCTCAAAAAAAAAAAAAGAAAAAGAAAAAGAAAAAGAAAAAGAAAAAGAAAAAAAAAAGCATGTAACTATATCACAATGCCAAACATTATATTATAAAAATGTTAAATTATAAACTATTTCAAAAGCTATTTGTGTGTCATTCCTTTAGTAACTCAGCAAAACATGCTAACATTTTCTCTCCTTCCCCATTCATTTCTTCTACTAGCCCTTTGTATGTTTGCCAAATGGTTATATTACAGTGCCTAGTTGGGAAGGGGAATATTAGTCCACTCAGGAGCTTTCATTTTCCCTATTTGATTGCCAATATTAAAGCACAGCAAAGCTTACAGCCCTATTCCTGTATTTTCAATCTATTTTTCTTTAGAACAACTCCTCCTTTTTTCCAGTACTGGGGAGTTGAACCCAAGGCCTCACACATGCTTTTGCAAGTGCTCTACCACTGAGCTGCACCCTTACCCTGTTTTGCCACAGGGTGTCACTAAGTTATGCAGGCTGCCTCTGGCTTTGAACTTGAAGTCTTCCTGCTTCTGCCTTCCAAGTCGTTGGGATGCAGGAAGGTGCTACAGCATCCAGGTTAGGACACCCTTTTTGATAATTAGTATTTTCAATTTTTATAAGGTATCTATTCAGAGTCATAGAAATATCAAATGTAATCTGATAAATGCGGGTGAAATTTTGTTTTCTAAAATAACCTCCCCCATCGATTTTTTTTTCCTTTTACTTACAAGTTAGTTGTACTCTCTGTCGTAGAACCTTACTGCCAAATAGAATACCAAAAGGCAAGGTGTACAACTGTGTTTATACAATCAGGATGAATTAAAATCTTATCATCCTACAGAATCAGAATCTCGGTCTTAGAGAAGACTTTAAGAGACTGTCTTGTACAACTACCTATTTTGTGTGTGTACATGACAACCTGGGTTTCTTAACTGAAGTCAAAATTGTTTTCAGAAGAGAGATAAAAACTTCAATGAAACAAATCAATGCTGCAAAAGTGATCTAACTCTAACTAACATAAAAATTTTGTTTGAGCGGGGCGTGGTGGCGCACTCCTATAATCCCAGTGGCTAGGGAGGCGGAGGTGGTGGATCACAAGTTAGAGACCAAAGGCAGTCTGCATAGCTTAGCAAGACCTCGTCTCAAAAAGTGGAAAAATGGGCTGGGGGTGCGGCTCAGTGGTCCAGCACTTGCAAAGCACGCAGGCTCGAGGCCCTGGGTTCAACCCCCAGTACCGCAAAAAAAATAAATAAATAAAATAAAATAAAAATAAAAATTTTGTTTGATCTCCATGCAAATTAAAACCATAATGAACTATCACCTTACACCTATTAGAATGGCTATTATCAAAAAGAAAACAAATGTTGGTGAGGATCTAGACAAAAGTGAATCCTGTACACTGTTGGTGAGAATGAAAATTAGTACAGCCATTTTGGAAAACAGTATGGACGTTCCCAAAGAGACAAAAGAGATTACCATATGATCTAGGAATTCAACTTCTGGGTATATATTCAAAGGAAATGAAATCCGTATGTCAAAGAGATGTTTTCAGTCCCATGTTTATTGCAGCACTACTGATAATAGCCAAGACACGGAAACAACCTAAGTTCCTATCAACAAATGAATAAATTAAAAATGATTGGCCATGGTAGCATATGCATGCTTTCCCAGCACTCAAAGGGCTGAGGCAGGAGGATCTTGAGGTCAAGGCCATCCTGGGCTATACAGCGAGACACTATCTCAAAAAAAAAAGTTGTACATCGTATATGTACAATAAAATACTATTCACCCTTTAAAAAAAGAATGAAATGCAACAACATTTGCAACAACATGGATCAATGTAGAGGACAGTATGCTAAGTGAAATAAGCCAGGCACAGAAAGACAAACGTCTCATGATCTCACTTATATGCGGACTCTAAAACAATCAAATTCTTAGAAGTAGAAAGGCCAGAGGCCCAGGGCAGGGAAATGGGAAATGTTGCTCAAAGGGTACAAAATTTTAGACAGTAGGCATAAGTTCTGGTGACCTATTTCACAGCAAGGTGACTAAAGTTAATAAAATTGTTAAAGGAGTGGATTCTCAATGTTCTCACCACAAGAATTAAGTATGGGAGGTGACGGATATGTTAATTAGCCTGATTTGCTCATTCTACTGTTCTTTTTTTTTTTCTCCCTTTATTGGTAAATGATGGTGGGGTACGGAGTAATATGTTGTTGTTAGGTGCCAACGAGTCGTGTCTGACTCATAGCGACCCTCATAGGGTTTTCAATGCTGTTTCAGGATTGCCTCGAGAGTGGATTGCCACGTTCTTCTCCCAACAGAGTAATATAGCATTGGCTTTTTCCATTATGCAATTATTACATCACTTTTGGTTACACTTTTTTCAACTTACACGGTTTACTGTGTATATGGCGTTCATTGAAACATCATGTTGCACCCCATATATAATTTATCAATCAAAAATAAAATTTCAAAAAAATTGTTCTGTTATGTAGCTTGTAGCTCTGTTGCGTAGATTGATAGTCTCTGCCTTCCAGCAAATGCACCTACAAGGGGTATAAATAATCTTAAGGCTATTTGACAAGTACCATGATATTTTGAGTAAATGGGCTTTAGGCCCACAAAAGAGGTAAGAAGTGATCACACTCCAGAAGTTACACCTTCAGAAGACAAGTGAAAGGCTTTCAAGAATGACTAAGAAGCAGCCAGGTGAGGTGGTGTAAGTTCCTGTGCTCACAAGCTACTCGACGAGAGATGGCGGCAGAGGGAAAACTTAGAGTTAACATTGTAACCGAATGAGTTAGGGAACAGCACGAGCATCTCTCACACCTAAGAGATGAAGCTGTAAAAACATGTTTACAGAGAATCACGGTGGTCGACACTTTTAACAGTATCTTTCAAGGTTAAGATACACATTAGAATCACTTTGGAAACTTTAAAATGAAATTCCAAAGCCCAGACCTCACGCCAAAACAATTGCATCTCAACCTATGGAAGTGGAACCCAAAAGCCTTTTTTTTTTTTTTTTTAACACGGTCCCCCCCAAGATGATTCCAAAGTGCAACCAAGGGTGACAGGCAGCGACAAAATATTAAACGTGGATTTTGAGCGGGGTGGGGGCGGGTGGCGGTAGATACAGAAGATTAACTGAAAGCTGTTGAGCGGCAGGACAGGGCGGCGACTGCAAAAGCAGGGTCAAAAACCATTGAGGCCATAGCAGATTAGAGGGCTGTTTCTGCGTTGGAATGACGGGATTTGGGTGAATAACGATCTCAGCATATACCCCACGCTATTAAAATCAAGTTATTCTGCCAGTGGCCCTGTCCCTACCCTGCCTCCTATGTTCTCTAACATTTTCCCACAGCCAAAAAAAAAAAAAAAAAAAAAGGAATGGAAACGCTCTTTTCCACTCGACACGCCGTGGACGCCT